>CAKOAT010514043.1:820-84870 GCA_932364175.1 Eruca vesicaria subsp. sativa
AAGTTTTACGGTTTTTATCGTAAAACTCGAACGGTAAGTCGGATCGAGACGAAACGAGAGACATTTTGGCCATGGTTCAGAAAGCGACCGTGTCGTAAGTTCGAATCGGGGATGCGGGAAATCGAAGCTCCGGGAGGTCTCTAGTTCGCCTGCTGGCGAACTAAGCCGAGCTGGCTTAGTTCGCCAGCAGGCGAACTAGTCGGGATCGTCTAGTTCGCCTGCTGGCGAACTAAGCCAGCTTGGCTTAGTTCGCCAGCAGGCGAACTAGTCCGGAACCTTCTAGTTCGCCTGCTGGCGAACTAAGCCTGCTTGGCTTAGTTCGCCAGCAGGCGAACTGGTTGCGACTAGTTCGCGTTCTGCGGCGGTTTCGGTTTTTCGCGGTTTTGTAAAACGATTTCTCGAGTTTTATAAAACGATTCTCGAGTTTTATAAAACGATATTCGAGTTTTATAAAACGGCTTCTCGAGTTTAATAAAACGATCTTCGAGTTTTATAAAACGGCTTCTCGAGTTTTATAAAATGATCTCTCGAGTTTTATAAAACGATCTTCGAGTTTTATAAAACGGCTTCTCGAGTTTTATAAAACGATCTTCGAGTTTTATAAAACGATCTCTCGAGTTTTATAAAACGATCTCGAGTTTTATAAAACGGCTTCTCGAGTTTTATAAAACGATATTCGAGTTTTATAAAACGGCTTCTCGAGTTTTATAAAATGATCTCTCGAGTTTTATAAAACGATCTTCGAGTTTTATAAAACGGCTTCTCGAGTTTTATAAAACGATCTTCGAGTTTTATAAAACGGCTTCTCGAGTTTTAATAAACGATCTCTCGAGTTTTATAAAACGATCTCTCGAGTTTTATAAAACGATCTCTCGAGTTTTATAAAACGACCTTTCGAGCTTTATAAAACGATCTCTCGAGTTTTATAAAACGATCTTCGAGTTTTATAAAATGATTCTCGAGATTCATAAAACTGTTGCGTTTTATGTGTTTGCGGAGAATTTTGGCTATTGATTCCGTCGTACCGATTTTGACCCCAACATAAGCCAAGCTGGATTAGTTCACCAGCAGGCAAACTAGGAACTCCCGACTAGTTCGTCTGCTGGCGAACTAAGCCAGCTTGGCTTAGTTCGCCAGCAGGCGAACTAGAGATCTCCCGGACAGCTCGTCAAACCGGCGAGCTGGATCGGACCGGCTCGATTCTTCATACGTTGAATCGACCATCCCAAACCTCGATCTCCCGCATCCTCGATTCAAAACTTACGTCCTTCGACATGGTTGCATTCTGAACCACGGCCGAAATGTCTCTCGTTTCGTCTCGATCCGACTTATCATTCGAATTTTACGATAAAAACCGTAAAACTCCACTTTCTCGAAAAGAACTCGAAGAAATCGTATAAAATGGTAACGGTTAAACAAGACACCGAACATCGCCTAAACTATACTATTTATCCGAGATTTTTCTTTAAAGTCGTAAAAATTTTATTTTAAATAAAAACGTCGAGTAAATCGTATAAAACGCGTTTTTAATAAACATAGCTTGAGGAATTATGATTAACTCAACGAATTTACTAAAGACGGCATCGAATCAAGAAACGATTCCGTACAAGGTTGAGAAACGGATTTATCGCAAAACGGCCCGGAAGGTCCTAAAACGCGATAAAAGCCCATCTCGCGATCTCGACAGAATCTAACCCGAAGATAGGATAACGTTTTGGCGGTTTACTCGCAGAAGGGAAATAAATGTCAAGCTCGAAAATAAAAGGCAAGTTTGAAGACAAATAGAAGATTTCCGAGGAAGAAAAGGAAGGATCGAGAAAAATGGAAGATTCCCAATACACTCAAATCCGGGCAAAATGGAAAGATCAAATCGCCAAGGCAGGGAGTATATAAGCAAGAGGTACAAGGTAGAAGCAGACACGATCTTCAGAGCTCTCACCACCAAAAATTAGCATTTAGGAATATTTCCGTTTTCTGTTAGCGAGCTACGTCTTAACTAGGGTTTTTGTTCTTAGACTTCTAGGGATTTCGCCGACGGCTAATACAGCTAAGGCTACTCTCATTTTAACAGTCCTTTCGCAGATTCAGAATAAGAACCTCTTTGCTCTCAATTTCGTTTATTCTCTTTTAAATTATAAGTTCGTCGTTTTCTTAATCTTCGTTGTGCGGTTCTGCAAATAGCCGGTTCCTCTGGAAACTTAGGGTTTTCCCGAAGTTTCCTTATTTACGATTTATTGATAGTAGGTGGAATTCGGTTCCCACAATACATAATAACTCAGCCATCAAAGTACTAATAACTCAGCCGTTAAAGCTAATAACTCAGCCATAAAATAACTAATAACTCAGCCACAAAGTACCAAAACCCAGCCACCATATAAACACTTATGGTACTTTGTGGCTGAGTTATTAGTTATTTTATGGCTCAAATACCAAAAAACCTAGCCTCACCTCGCCATGTTCTCTAATCTCCTCAGTAATGAGAGTATCAAAACTTGAATGTGTACGCTTTCCACCTCATCGAAAAAGTGGAACTTCTTGCTCATTGACCACTCTCCCAAAACGCTATCCAAAACAAATGACAGATTCATACGCCCAAACCAATAACACGTCCTTCAGACCGCTAATGGTGTATGTCCTTCCTTGTGATTCAACATCTTGATAGAGTCAATAAGAACTTCATATGCAGTCCGACCCCATGGATACATCATCATTGCTTCATCGTCGAATACTCTTTTTGCACTTTCAAACAATAAACTAGAATTATGATGCAAAGCATAAAGTCCCATGGCTTGAAGAAGTAACAGCTCTAACCATTTACGCTTTTCAAAACTCCAGTCCGGACATACCTCTAATGTTGCCCTCAGTTCATCTAACTTGGGTCCCACCCCAAGCGGCAGATTCAACTCCTCCCAAAACGCTTTGTAGTGGTCATGTTCAAAACTTTATGTTGGCACTGGATCTGTGTTTAACCCAGTGATCTCACAAAATTCGTGTAAGCTAAACCTGATAGGTTCATCACCAACTAGACTCCAAATCTCCTTCATGTATACTCGAAGCTGTCGACATAGTAGATAGTGGACAGTCCTACCAGACCACACGCTTTTGCGTTCAGCTAGCTTAACAATAATTCCAAGAGGACCCTGCCTCATGTGATCCCACACATCCCCTCCTATTGCTTCTCTGACGTTAGGAAAATCTCTCATCTGCAAATTGTGATTAATCTCTTTATTTTCTTGATTAGAAGCCCCTTCAGCGTAAAGTCGTGGAGGATAATCCCGTGCTTGATCTTCAGATATAGCCATCCGATCCACATATATATAAATCAGCCGTAAAAGAAAGAAACTCAGTCACAACATAGTACAACTCAGCCATAATACAACAAACTCAGCCACAACATAATAAATAACTCAGCCGTAATAGAAACAAAACTCTGCCACAACATAATAAATAACTCAGCCGTACTAGAAACAAAACTCAGCCAAAACATAATTAATAACTTAGTCGTTATAGAAACAAAACTCAGCCACAACATAATAAATAACTCAACCGTAATAGAAACAAAACTCAGCCACATCATAGTATGACTGAGCCGTAATACAACAAACTCAGCCACAACATAATACATAACTCAGCCACAGCATAATCAATAACTCAGCCGCAATAGATCACAAAGTACATGAAACTCAACTCAGCCACACTATACAATAACTCAGTTACAACGTAATCTATAACTCAGCCACGTCGTAAATCAAACTTGGTCACAATATAAATCAAACTCAGACACAACATACCATAGAAGATGATACGATTGCGTCGAAACTTTTGCAGAGAAGAGGATGTCGACGAATATGATATCGGAGACGGTTAAGGTTTAATGAGGTCGACGACGATGATATAGATTATTTACGATATCGGAAACAGATTGATACGAGAGTATTAGTTGTGACGAAGGTGATTTCGTGATTTCGTACTCGGTTAGGGTTTAACTAAAGTTGTGAGAAAGAGGATTTTTTTTACTCACCAGAGATATGGGATTTTTGATTTTCCAGTGTAACTGTTGATGACACAAATTTGTGATGTGGATTGCCTGCCTAATTATGACGTGGATTTAATAATGAAAATTTAGATCAATAATAACAAAATTAAACAAGGATGTTTATTGTAATTTACGAGGAGCCTGAAAACATTCTAGTAATTTTTAGAAAATGTATACTATTATAGTCATATACAAGCTTTTGTATACTATTCTATTAATTTTCTCTATAAATAACTCCAACAACCAATTAGAATTTAACAGTTATATTTTCGAAAAAGTCTCAGACCTTCACTCAAGCGTAGATCATACCAATTCAGTTTGATTTGCCAGTGTCTTTAATGTGGGTCTAAATTTAACAGTTATATTTTCAACAAATTGAATCTATTCGACTAAATTTAATCCACGTTTTTTTTTTTCTCCTTTCAACATTGTCATTATAAGCATTCAGCATTCAACAGTTGAATTATCTTTCCAACTAACCCAATTTATGTCTTATCAGCATTCAACAGTTGAATTATCTTTCCAACTAACCCAATTTATGTCTTATCAGCATTTAGTAGTTGTAAATTCAACATGACCATCTCACATCTTTATTAATAAAGTAGATTTTTTTTTCTCCATAGAAGGTAAAAATTGACACTTCTCATTCTAAAACTAGTTGAATAATTTTTAAGTCCATTTATAAATATCTTTTATTTTATTTAGATTTTAATAAATTTTTACAATAGGCCCAGTTATAAGAATCTTCTATTTCATATCATCTCATCTAAATATCTAATTTTAATACTATTTAAAATATTTTTCTATATATTTTATACTATTTTACATTTATAATATTGAAATTAAATTAAATATTATTTATACAAAAATATAAAAAAATAATAAAAGGCACGATTTTAGCCATAACATTTTTAATTTTAATTTTAGAGTATTTTGTTTGTTGTGATATTGTTGAAACCAACGAAATAAATATAGTGTTGATTTTATTTCATTGTTGTCTAACTCTTTGTTAATTATAATTATTTTAATAAATGACCTAATAATTATAAAATACAAAATTATTTAAAATTAGGGTTATTTAGTATTTCAGTGATGTTGATTTGTAAATAAATTGTAAGTTTTAGAGAAATTTTTTATTTGTAATTTTCTTTAATAAGCTAAATACATAACGTTCACAAGAAACTGTTTCATCCTAAATGGATCTCCTATAACATTACACCAGAAATTTCTAAACATAACAGTAGATGTGACCAAAAAACACATTAATAGACAAAAAGATGATTCGCAACAAAAAAAATGGTTACATGGAAATCAAGATACGGGAACATAAAGTAAACCAACAACATAACTACGGCGTAAACTACATTCACATGAAATATAACATCCAACTTCAAATGGACAATACACCAAACTTAGCCCAAATAAATAAAGTTGTTTTCATGTCCTATCACTATTTCATCAGTCATCTCAAATCGCCTACAATCAAAGTTTCAAAATTCACATACAATTTGCTCCTATATTAAGGAAAATTAACACTATTACCACTAATCACTAACAGAACATCCATAACTGGAACATATAAAAGAAAATGTAAATGATATAAATGCTTATCCTTCTTTGGCACATGATATTCGTCTGCTTCACTACACACTCAAAATATCACGAGAACCTATTATTTTATCTTTGGCATATCCAACAACGAAAACCAGACGACTGTAAAATTATAAAAGTACACATCTATTGACTTAAAATTAAACTATAATTAGGAAATTATAACAAATTTATAATTCAAAAATCAGCAATAAAAAACTGAAGACAAACGTTGGAAATTTAGAAACAGAAACCTCTCTTTTTTTTGTTGAAATTTTAAACTGATTATCAACAAAAGAAAAAAATACAGCCTATTGAAGTTTATGCTTTCAGATAATGAAACACAAATCATATTAAGGAAAAATAACAGATTATGGTTGCATCGGAGAGACCCGAGCAAGCCATCGCTGTATCATGTCACTATAGAAGCTTAGCCTCCGCTTGCGTAGAGAGGATATCCTGTTTCGAATTGTCTTATCAATGTATCAAACCAGTTGACTCGTGGTGAGAGGAGTGCCCTGATGACGCCTGTTGTTCCGCTCATGCCAAATGCTGTGGATGCAAGCTTGGAGGGCAAGCTTCAGGAGGCATGTATCAACCTCCCTCTGGCGAGAAGATAAAAGAGATGTGACTATTATTGTCCAGTCGGGATTCACACGAGAGCCCAAGAGGAAAGCTACTAGGTCGATCCATACTGTGAAAGAGTAAGGGCACGCGAAGAACAGATGGTCACGAGTTTCATCATGTTCCCCGTAGAGGAGGCACGGCTGCAGGCAACCCCAAGCTCTGCTTCTCGCCCCCGTCGAGAGCCTATCCTGAAAAGCCAGCCACGTGATAAAAGCAAACTGTGGGATACTTTGTTGAACCCAAACCAATTTGCACCACAGGAGGTTTGGGCTGTATGCCCTCAATTGTTCCAATGTTGCTTTGCTTGAGAAGCTTATTTTGTAATCCTCATCCCCATGACTCCGTAGACGACGATCAGCAGCCGCGTCCTCCACCGGAGCAGGAACAGAGTTGATGCAGGCTATCATCGACTGTAGGTGATAGCCACGACACCGACGTATGTTCCATTGTCCACCAGAGGCCACTTCTGATACTGTCGCGTAGCGGGGAATACCTAAAATTTGTGTTCATGAATCACCCGTAATGTTGATAAGCCTTCCAATCCAAAGCCATTTTTCGAACCAAAAAAAGTTAGCCTTACCATTTCCTATCTCAGATCGGATAAAAGATGCAGCTTGGTCCCAAAGTTTCAACAATTTGCGCCAAATCCAAGACCCTGCATATTTGTCATTAACACCCCAAAAGCTGTGAAGACGCAATAGATAAGCCTTCGTCCAAGCTATCCACAACGAACCAGAGTTTGTAAGTAATCTCCAGATCAAGCTAAGCGCGAACACTTGTGAAGTGTCTGTCAAGCGTCTAAATCCTAACCACCCTCCTCCTTAGGTCTCCAAACATCATCCCAAGCAACCTTCGCCTTCGTATGCGTATTTGGTGATCCAGACCATAGAAATGCAGCACACATCCCTTCAATGGTAGTGAGACAGCACTTAGGGAGTCGAAAGAGAGAGCACCAGAAGTTTGTTATGCTGCCAATAACTGTTTTTACGAGCTGCAAGTGACCTACATAAGAAAAAGATTGACTTGACCATGATACCATACGCGTACGAACCTGATCAATCAACGGCTCATAGTCAGCTTTGGTCATTGTCTTCGTGGTAAGAGAGAGTCCGGGGTATCTCACAGGTAGTGAATCAATAGAGATGCCTAGCCGTTGGACCTCATCTTTGAATTCCTTATCAATGCGACCTGCCATGAAAATAGAGGACTTTGCTAGGTTAATCACCAATCTGGAGATACTTGCGAAGTCTGAGAGAACCTCAAATGCACCCTTAAGTGAAGTAGCTGCACCATTTGTGAAAATCATTAGATCGTCCGCAAAGCTGAGGTGTGTGAGGTTTATTTTACAACAAGAGGGATGGAACCCAATACGATGAGAGATAGACGCCTTATTAAGCATACGGGACAACACATTGATGGCTATAACGAACAGATACGGAGAAAGACAACAACCTTGTCGCAGACCCCGTTCACTGCCAAGAAATCCCTCCAATTCCCCATTAACTGAAACAGAGAAGGCAGCAGTGGAGAGGCATGTGTGAATCCAGTGAATAAACATTTCCAGAATGGCCATCGCGCGAAGAGTATCCATGATGAAAGACCAATTAACAGATTCAAAAGCCTTCGAGTATCCATCTTAAGAACACTATGGTCCTGGATTGATTGCTTGTGATAATCTTTGACAAGTTCAGTAGCTGGGAGGAAATTTTCAAGAAGAAGTCAAACCTTAACAAAGGTGCATTGGTTCGGCTCGATCAACTCCGGAAGCGAAACCTTAAGCCTGTTTGCAAAAATCTTAGAGATGACTTTGTATAGAATGTTGCAGCAACTGATATGTCTATAGTCTTTGATCTCTTTTGTGTCCCCATGTTTAGGAATCAGCGTCAGTATTGTAGCATTAACGCCTCGAGGTAGGAAACCATACATGAAGAAGGACTGGACTGCTATGACAAAATCCACCTTGATAATATCCCAAGATGCGCGATAGAACTCTGCCGAAAACCCATCAGCTCCTGAAGCCTTACTAGATGGCATGGAAAAAAAAACACATTTCGAATCTCAGCCTCTGATATAGGATGGGTAAGTAACTGAGAGGTGTGGTCAGGGCATCTGAAGTCCAAGAGTTTTGACAGATTCGGAGGAACCCCCATGGTAGCGTTGACTGGGCTCTTCCGAAGAAAGTTTTTGAAATGTGCTGTAGATGTAACTTTTATCTGATGAAGACCAGTGAAGACCTCGCCAGAGGGTAAGGTGAGCCACCGTATCATATTAAAAGAGGTTCTGCTTTGTACGATTCGAAAGAAGAATATAGTATTCTGGTCACCATGTTGCAGCCAAGTGATTCGGGATTTCAGGCGCAAAAAACTTTCCTCTATCCATGCCGAGTGGTTCCAGGTATTCATGGTGTCAGCAGCTTCTTCAAATGTAGTTGCAGTAGGGTCATGCAGAGATTTCTTTTGCTTGTCACAGAGTTCATCAAAAGTTTCCCGAGTGCGTTTCGGGATATTCCCAAACTTATTCTTGTTGAGGCTTCGGAGCAATGGCTTTAGGAGTTTTAACTTCTTGTGGAACCAATACAGCGCCGAGGTAAATGGAACAGAGCCTCAGTGGAATCCCATACAGTGGCAAATGTGTCAAGAAAGTCTGGGTGATCTACAAGGAAGTTAAAGAACTTGAAAGGTCGCTTATTTCCCGGAGGCGGAGTTTCTAAACGAACCCAACAACGTGCATGATCTGATACGCCTGAGGGCTCCACACTAGCATATGATT
Organism: Eruca vesicaria subsp. sativa; assembly: GCA_932364175.1. Lineage (NCBI taxonomy): Eukaryota > Viridiplantae > Streptophyta > Magnoliopsida > Brassicales > Brassicaceae > Eruca > Eruca vesicaria. Next base: position 9,843 of record CAKOAT010514043.1, read on the forward strand.
GAGGGAAATGGTGCAGCCAGTGATCATTAACAAGGACATGATCCAGCTTATTTGCAATAGGGTTTTCCTTTTGCTTGTTGGTCCGGGTAAAGGTAGGTCTGAGAGAGGTAAGATCAGTAAAATTGCAAGCAGCTACTGCAGATTGAAAAGCATGCTTTCCACGAAGATTCACATTTGAGAGAGTACCCCTAGAGTGCTCTAATACGCAAGAGTTTCATTGAAATCTCCCATCACGATGCATGGAACTCCAGGTAAAGCATATTGCTCTTTAACATAAGACATTTTGCTCCACAAGTGTTGCCTATCGGCAGTAAAGTTTAAAGCATATACACATGAACATAGAAATTGGTTGCCTGTGTCGGAAGTAACCCAGACGGTGATACATGGAGCACTCTTAAGCATAAGAGTAACCGAGATATCTTCTGCCCAACAGACCCATATTTTTCCTAGACGGTGATGATCATAGTTGGTATACATGGAGCACTCTTAAGCATAAGAGTAACCGAGATATCTTCTGCCCAACAGACCCATATTTTTCTTAGACGGTGATGATCATAGTTGGTATAAAAATTCCAGTGAAAAAGATCAGAGTTTAAGATAGATATACTGTTTTCTTCTCAAAAACGAGTTTCGACAAGGCAACCAAAGGAAGGTTTAGCAGACTAAATCCAAGAACATAATGTTGTTTGTTTGCGCATTTTGTTGAAGCCCCTTGTGTTCCCGCAAATATTGATATCATCACATTAGTGTCTCCATGAGGAGACTTGATTTGTTTGCTTGTTCTTGGCACCCTTGTTTTGAACTTTTTTGTTCCCAACATTTGTACTTGGGTTTTTCCAGTTCTGATTCTTCCTATTCTTTCCAATCTGCTGTTTATCCAGTTGTTTCCTTTTCTCAAGAACTACCTTAGACTCCAAAGAGCTTTCCTCTTCAGAGCTGGAGCTAGAGCTCTCAAAATCTGCTTCCACTTCCCCTTCTTCAAGGTCGTTGCTAAGCACATGGAATCGTGATGGTCAGCTAGTGCGATGGACCTCTGGATCCATACCTCTACCCGACTTACCATTTTTTCTATGGCCAGTGGGTGAGCTTTGGGGAACCAACGAACACAGTTTCTCATTATCAGGCATGTCGATGATTCTTGCTTCCTTGTCTAAAGCACAAGATTTCTACTCAACTATTTCAGTATCGTCCAAACCATCATCATTGTCTTGTGTTGATTGATATATGGTGTTTTTGACATCTTGTATATATACTTTATAAATTGTTTTCAAGTCTTTATCGAGTCTTTCAAGTCCTTTTTGAGTCATTATAGGTATGTAGTAGGTAAGGAGACCTTTGGAGACACACATGAAGAAAAGAATGAAAATTGGAAGTTTTCTGTCGCAGAGCACCCAAATAGAGAAACCCCGGCCTGCTTCCGAAAATTATGGAAACTTCTGATTAGTTTCGGGATTCGTTCTTGTTTTTCTATCTTCTTCTCCCAGCCGCCTGTGGCCTCTAAAAATAGGCTTTTTCCTATTCTCTTTATTTTCTCATGCTATTATACAGACAAAAAACCATTTTGGAGATTTTGCACTTTTGTAAAGGGAGAAGGATCTTCATCTCTCTCGTTTTAGAGAAGATCTCCTGAACCCTAACCCGCTTTTATTGCAGTGTTATTTCATGTATTCTTCTATTATGATCTCTGTGTTGCCTTATGCTATGGCTGGGTAGTCAGATTTATTAATCTAGGGTTTTAAGGTGTTGATTTATGAACTGAACATTGATAAGCTTCTTCTCTTTGTTTTCGTTTATAGCTACTCTTAATGCTAATACTAATCTAATCACTTAGTGTTTGAATCTAGGTTTAACCTTTTATCATTAACCATGAATTAGGTTGCTAGATCTATTATAGACGAGCATCATATCCCCTGATTAGCGAGAGTAGATATCAGGGTGTGATGTGAGCATATTAGATCAGGGTTTATTGTCGTTCCTTAATCCAAGCGAGAGCATAGGTGTCAAGGTCGCTCCGCAAAAGAAGCACACCTGCGAGAGCAGGGTGTTCTAGTTAAGAAATCTGAGTTCTAGACTGTTCTTAACCGAGCGTGAATAATTGTTTGGTTCATCATGTTAACACCCAATGAAGCACCCTAGGCCGCATTCTTCATCATCTGAAAACCCCAATCAAATTTGTTACTTGCTTGTTTTATTTTCTTAATTTAAAAACCATTTATTGTCTTAGCTTAATATTGATCTCATAGATATAAAGTGTAAGATTTGGTCTCTGTGGATTTGATCATCAAGTACAAAATCGAAGCTCTTATTTGAGAGTGTAGCTTGAAGGTTAATTTGAGCATATCAAATTTGGCGCCTTTGTCGGGGATCTTCTTTTTACCTTTATTTTTCCGTTATTTATTTAGTCTAAGACCTCTAACTTGCTCTTTTCTCTTTGTTGCAGGGATACTCAGCAACCAAGAGCTCGTGAGGTTAGAAAGAGAGAACATATAATAGCCAAGGCCAAGCAACACCACCATTGGTAATCACGGCCATCAGGATGATCTCGCTGCAGCAATGCAACTGATGCAACAGAAAATGCTCCAGATGCAGCAGACCATCCAACAACAAGCTTCTCTCGCGCAGCTGGAACAGCTGTCGAATGCTGCTTCAATCGGTGAGAGAAACCTACCTCATAACATCCCTGCTATGCGCTCTGCAATTATTCTTCCGCCTTGCACCAGACAGGACTTCGAGATCAAGCCTGCTTTTATCGCTTTAGTGCAGAGCAAGGTGTTCAGTGGTCTCCCAGCAGAGATCCCAATGGAGCATATTGAGAGCTTCGAAAAAGTCTGCAGCTTCACTCGTGCGAATGGCGTGCCACCTGACTACATCAAGTGCATGCTATTCCCATTCTCTCTTGATAGAAAGGTTGCACAGTGGTTGAACTCTCTCCTTACCGGTTCTTTCACTTCATGGGAGCAGGTCCGATCAGTGTTCCTTGGCCATTTTTAAAATAAGACGTGAAATGCAGCATTTAGGAACAAGATCACCTCATTCAGACAGCTCACCGATGAGCCTTTTTGCGAACAATTGGAGCGTTTCAATGACTATTGCAGAGAATGCCCTCACCATGGATTTGATGATATTACCTCTTAGGCATTTTCAATGACTATTGTAGACTTGGAATTTCATACTGATCTGAACTCTGAGAGCAGGGAAGATTTCATGACACAGACCAACGATGGTGCGTTCGAGCTGATAGAGAACATGGCTGCTAGTTCTGCAAACGGGAGCCCAGAAACAGATCGCTCCAGGAAGGTGAACAATGTCGATACACAGAAGATAGATGAATTGACAACCAAGGTTTATCAGCTGCTGAAGAACAACCAAGGACAAATTTATTTTGTGGGCAAGACAACTGCTGAGCAAGCCACGCAGAACAATTACCAAGACAGCAACCAGCATAAATCGCAGAGCAACCAGCAGGCTGCTCCAGCTACTACCAGTGGTCCGCAAGATGAGCTGAAAGGTTTGGGTATGATGATGCAACAACTGTTGCAGGGTCAGAAAATTCAGGGGAAGGCATTGAATCAGGGCACCGCAGAGATTAACACCAGAATGGACAACATGTTCACTAAGCTGAATTCAAAATATGATACTGTGAGCAACTGCTGAAACTGTTAAGAAGCAGAAAGAAACCCTTTGTGAAGAGTGTGATGAATCCTAGGATTGAGCACTGTAATGCAACACAGCTGAGATGTGAGAAAGCTGAGGGAAGAGCAATGGAGCAGCGGTCTGCTGAGACTGCTCCAGGCGCAGAGAAGAGAACATAGCAACCTACTAGCTCTGCAGAGACTGCTCCCGACGAATCTTCTGCGACTCCACCAGCTCGAGTCTATGTTCCTAAGGTTCCCTACCCAATTCCACCTAGACATCTGATGGATCCCATTAGTGAAGAGCAGTTGGCAGGTTTTAACAAGATGGTGAGAAGGCTTCCTAAAGAACTTGCATTTGAAGATGCCCTGCAGATTCGCCCACTGCTCAAGTTCTTTAAAAACTATAGAGAGACTCAAGAGGAGATCAAAGCCATTTATACCAAAGAACTGTCTACACCAGCACTGAAGGTATTTCCTAAGGTTGATGATCCGGGAAAGTTTTTTTCCCATGTTCCATCGCAGGAACAACCTTCAAGGATGCTCTTTGTGACTCTGGTTCTTGTGTGAATCTCGTCTCAAAGGCTATTGTAGACGATTTGGGTATTGCTGATGTTGAGCGTTCTCAGCTGACCCTGACCTTTGCAAACTCTTCCAGAGCAGTCCCATATGGAACCATCCGCAGCCTTCATGTTCAAGAAGGGGAATGCATTGTTCCTGCTTAGTTTCAAGTTGTTGAGATGAACAAGGATCATGAGATGTCTTTGATATTTGGAAGGACATTCATGGCTACTGTTGGAGAAACCATCGATATGCCTAACAAGAGAGTCTGCTTCTCCAACATCAACAAGAAAGTTTTCTACAAGGCTGTACCCACCAGATCTTCCTCATCACACGCCTCTTGCATGTCAGTGTTTGATGTAAAAAAGCTGAAGCTTGTTCCAGAGAAGGAGCATGGTAATAAGGGTGAGAGCAGGCTGTCCTCTGATAAAAATCCTAGTACTAATCCTACTAAATTTAAAGAGAATTCAAGGGTGAAACAGATAGTCTATAAGAAAAGGGTCAAGGCAGATCCTACAATTACTTTGGTACCTCTCAAGTGTGATGAGAACTCCATTGAGTATGAGGTAAAGTGCAAGGGTACCTCCAAACCGTTCTCTAAGTCAGAGCCCTCACACATGAGCTAAGGGAGAAAGGGGAAGCTGCTGTGAAAGGGTTGTTGAGCAGGGTTTTGAAGATGAGCATGTCTGATTGTGGAGCTTGTTTTGGAACAGGCCCTCATGCTCAACCAAACTGATCCATATCACCAAGTCAAGCTAGTGACTTAAACCAAGCGCTTGGTGGAGGCAACCCACTGGTGAGTGTCAATAACATTAGGTTTTTCTTTTTACTTATTTTTGGTTTTTAGTTTGTTGAGTCTCAGGTCATAAATAAATAAAAAATGAGATACCTCTGTTTTAAGAACAGAGCACAGTCAAGGAGCAACCACATCCTGCTCCGTCAGGCTGCTCTGCGCAGGTAAGAATCTCGAACAAAAATAAATAAATTAAGTTTAAACCTTCTCTCTGATTTATTTTCACACCGAGACGTTGTGAAGTAAGTCTGGGGGAGGGTCTTTTTCATTTACTAACTTGTTTATTTCTTTTAGCTTTTATGTTTGAGTCAGTCTTGAGTCATTTTGATATTTTTATTGAGTCAAAACTTGTGGGGATTAGGACCATATTTTGATAATCACTAACCACCTCATCCTTTAAGTTATCTTATTCAGTGACCTTAGTAGTGACGAAAGACGCACACTTGGAGGTGGAACACCCTGACTTTATCTCACCTTGTTCTCCAGAAGATTTCTGCTTGTAGAGGTTACTCTGGAAAGACTTAAACTCCATCTAACTTGAACCTAATATTGACCTGATTGTTCTTGTTATGGGCGTTAGATTAGGGAAACAAGATTACACTCAGGACATCTTAATTATTTCTACCCATCTTGTTGATTCTGAGTGGCTAGCTCATCTTTAGCTAGTTCCCACCCTGAACCTTAAAACCTTTGTGTTTGTCCTCATCCATTCTGTTCTTAAGTTTTATATGTGTAGATATGTGCAAAAGGGTTGGAGAGGAAAGGATCAACACAACTGTCACTCGTTTTGCTCACAGACTATGCTTCAGAGCATAGACGTACATGATCCGACAAGAAGAGAGCAGTCAGTTGGGTGATCCGAGTAGAAAAGACCAATTGGTGAAAGAAGTGCTAAAGTCAGAGCCACGAGGGGCACACTATATGTAATTACCTCCTTTTTGTCATCATCATCATCATCTGAACTCATCAATATTTCTATTAAAAAAACAGTGTTATTTAATTCCCAAGAGTTCTAAGAGATGATGTGAAAGAGAAGAATGGAAAAGAAAACAATACCCCTGGTCAATTGATGAATGACAAGCTGAAGTTGAATTGGAACAGTGTGAAGAAGGGTGATCTGGAAGAAAGGGAGAAACCTGTCAAAGAAAAGAGGAACAAGAAGCGACTGCTCTGCAGAGAAAAATGAGTGGGGTCTGTGGAGATCAATGGATCCATCCTCTCTTGCAATTTCGTGCGATATCCTGCATCCTCTACAGAGAAATTGTAATCCCTAAACACTTGTTAGCTCCACTTAAACACTTAAAAGCCTGTCTCACACCTAGACTGTCTACCCTGAATAATGCTTATGAGAAGAAGCTCACACTGCTCTTAATTGCATGTAAGGAGTTTTTGTCTGGAAAGTGTGATTTTTGCAGGTTTGGGATATAGAGTATGGAGCTCAGTTGAACTACAGTCAGTGGGGTTCTGGTAAGGGTGTGTCGTCCTAGTCTGTATGCTTGTATAGTTCAGAGATTCATGGTTAAAGTATGGTTGCTGAGACATAAGAGAGTTCCCATACTTTCAAGCCGTTCTCTGTGTTCTTGATACTTGACATTGTTTCAGGACAAACAAGGATCTAAGTCTGGGGGAATTGATATATGGTGTTTTGACATCTTTTATATATATTTTATTAATTGTTTTCAAGTCTTTATCGAGTCTTTCTAGTCCTTTTTGAGTCATTATAGGTTTGGAGTAGGTAAGGAGACCTTTGGAGACACAAATGAAGAAAAGAATAAAAATTGGAAGTTTTCTATCGTAGAGCACCCAGATAGAGCAACCCCGGCCTGCTCCCGACAATTATGAAAACTTCTGATTAATTTCAGGATTTTCCCTTGCTTTTCTATCTTCTGCTCCCAGCTGCCTGTGGCCTCTAAAAATAGCCTTTTTCCTATTCTCTTTATTTTCTCACGCTATTCTACAGACAAGAAACCATTTTGGAGATTTTGCACTTTGTAAAGGGAGAAGGATCTTCATCTCTCTCGTATTAGAGAAGATCTTCTGAACCCTAACTCTCTTTTATTGTAGTGTTAATTCATGTCTTCTTCTATTATGATCTCTGTATTGCCTTGTGCTATGGCTGAGTAGTCAGATTTGTTAGTCTAAGGGTTCTAGGGTGTTGATATATGAACTGGACACAGATAAGCTTCTTCTCTTTGTCTTTGTTTATAGCTGCTCTTAATGCTAATACTAATCTAATCACTTAGTGTTTGAATCTAGGTTTATCCTTTTATCATTAACTATGAATTAGGTTGCTAGATCTGTTATAGATGAGCATCATATCCCTGATCGGCGAGAGTAGATATTAGGGTGTGATGTGAGCATATTAGATCAGGGTTTACTGTTTGCTGTCGATCCTTGATCCAAGCGAGAGCATAGGTGTCAAGGACGCTCCACAAAAGGAGCACGCCTGCGAGAGCAGGGTGTTCTAGTTAAGAAATCTGAGTTCTATACTGTTTTTAATCAAGCTTGAATAATTGTTTGGTTCATCATGTTAACACCCAATCAAGCACCCTAGGCTAGCATTCTTCATCATTTGAAAACCCCCCATCAAATTTGTTTCTTGCTTGTTTTATTTTCTTAATTTAAAAACCATTTATTGTCTTAGCTTAATATTGATCCCATAGAAATAAAGTGTAAGATTTGGTCTCTGTGGATTCGATCCACAAGTACTACATCGAACCTCTTATTCGAGAGAGTAGCTTGAAGGTTAATTTGAGCATATCATTGATGAATGTTGAGCGCTCGCTTCAACTGTAGCCAAGTGCGCTACCTCCAATACAGGGTTCTCAAGATCAATAGACTTTGAAGGCTTATCTGTCTCCACTGAAGTTTCCTGCAGACCAAGCTCTTTCTCCTTCACCACTTCTTCGTTATCTTTATCTTTGACGTTCTTATTTTTAGAACATGTCTTTTCTGTGTGTCCCCATATCTGGCAGCCATGGATAACTCACAGAGATGATTTCCTTTGAGCCCCTAACTTTTATACTCGCCGGTAGAGGTTCCTCAAGATTCATAATCACCAGCAGGCGAGCAACATCTAGTCTTTTTATTACAGTTCAATTCTCCTGGTTTTGCATGTTTAGTATTCAGAAACCTCTCTTTTCTACTAAGGTACTTTTGAAGATATAGTACCTTAATGCATAATGCAATCTCCCCTAGAATAAATGACTAATTTACTATTTAGTAGAAACAACTATATATCCTAATGAACAACAAAAAGAAAGAATGTCCAGTAACCACAAAACACAAAACTCAATCTATGTTAGCTAGAAACCGTATCGACCATCTAATTTGAACATCTCCCAACAATATCATACGAAGCAGCTAAAAGAACATACACAAAAAATGTAAAAGTTTATCAATAGATACTGATAATTTCAGGGTTACAAATAATTTTGAATTCATTAAATAATAAAACATACGAACCCGGCCCATAGCGCCGGAATACCATTAATAGTTTAAGAAAGTTGAAAAATAAGTGTCTCTTCTAATGTTTCTGGAATTAAAAACGGATATGCGGAAATGAATGTTTGAAACTTGAAAATGTGATTTAAAATAATTTGAAATGGAAAGTGTTTTAGGAAGGTCTCCATATATATATTTATATGATTTTTCAACCTATAAATTCAATTGGTTTATTTAGTTTAATTTATCTAAAAGAGAAAACCAATTAATATTAGTGTTATTCTTTTTTATAGATTTTATACATTTCCTTTTTTATTAAAAAGTGCAAAACATAGCATGTTATCAATCGATAAAAATTGGAATCCATTATATTCCATGGCAAATTATTATATGAACAAATACCGAAATATTATATTAAAAATACAAGTCAAATAGTTTTCATTATTTTGCAAAACTATTTCCAATATAATCTAATACAAGATTTTGACCCGCGCTTTGGAAACGCGGGTTTTTCTTTGGATCATAAATAAAATCATTTTTATGTCACAATGTAATTATATCGAAGTAGAGTCCTTGTAAATTTATATAAGTTAAGAATTAGTTTATATAAAATTTTGTATGCACATTCTTATATAACTCTTTTTAGGTCTTGACATTTTACCGGATCCACAAAACCAAACCAAAATCCACCCAGAAATATAGCTATGGTTTGGGTTTGAGTTTAGTGCAAAGTTCATTTTTGATTTTTTCTTGGACCTGCGATCACTGTTCGATTGCGGATCCTACCTGAGACCCAACTGGATATTCTAAGTACCTTAAATGTTTGTGTATGTTAGGTATATTTGGATATTTTAGATATGTATTCGTTATTTTGAATGTGTTTTCAGTATTATGATATTTTTTGAAGTTTCGGATCCAGATTTCAGATTATAATTTTGGGTATAATTTCAATTTTTTTAAGCAAATATTTTCGGTATGAGAAAATTTTTTTAGGTATTTAGGTTCCTTAGGTCAGATTTATAGTAATATATTGGTTTTTTAGGAATTTAAATATTTTGTAGGTGTTTATTTGGATTTTTGGGTTTTATTAATTTTAGGTTTTCGGGTACGTCGGGTCTTTTTGAGTCCTAAAAATCTCGAACCAAATTGGACCCGTTATGTAACCAAAAATTTTAGGTCTTTATAGGTATTTGAATTATGGACTTTTTTCCCCAAAAAATAGACCGGAATACGAATCAGAAAATTTCAAACTCATAGCTATGTCCAAATGTTTAGGATCCAAAAAACCTAATGAAAGAATGCAACAACCTTGCAAAGTAGATTTTTCAGAATGATTCTCTTTTAATAGTATATATTAAAAACAGATAAATACATGTTAGTTTTTCATATGCTTGAGCATTTCACTCCTACAAATCCCGAATCAAAACATACCAAAATTACAGGTTCGGTTCAGTCAAGTCTTGGATATAATGCCTATTAGATAATAAATTCACCTACGGATCTTATTCGGGTATGTATCCTACCTGAGATCCCATCAGATATTTGAAATTCCTCAAATTTCTTAGATATATATGTTATATTAGATTATTATATTATATTTTAGGTATTACAAATACTTTTTATGTTTTGGGTTAGAGTTTGCAGTTATTTTTTCGAGTTTAAGGTAAATTTTATATATAAAAATATAATGTGGGTACATATTTTGGTAGTTTCGAGTCCTCATATCAGTTTTTGGAAAACAATTTGGGTATTTGAATATTTGTAGATATTTTTTGAGTTTTAAATCTATTTTGGGTATTTTTATTTTTTCGAATCTTAAATATTAGAAGATACCAAAACGTATTTTCGAATATCCAAATTAAAGCTTGCATGTTATATTATATACTTTTGGAACTTTTTGATTTTGAGAAGCAAAATTCGATAAAAGGAACAACATATATAATTTTGGTATATTAGGATACATCATGAGACATATTTAGAGATGATGATATTTTAGTATATTTGATTTATACACATGTATTAATCTTTGGTCCACTTAGTGTACGTCCATAAGATGATTTATAAACGTGTAGTCGAGAAATAATTAAAAGGTAGCTTAGTGAAATATTAATTAAAATCTGTTAGGATTAATTAATTTTATTAAGTGTTATATAGTTAGAGAAATTTTAAAGTAGGACCAAAAAATAAGGAATTAAATGAAATGGTCCAAACAACTTGTATAGATAGATTTTTTAGGACTCTTTTTCTTTTAATAGTATTGATATTTCCTATAAAACAGAGAAACTTTATAGCAGAAATGAAGTTCATTTCTACTATATTTCTACAAAATAGCCTTTTTATTATGGAATAAAATATAGACAAAAGTTATTTATATTTTATTCTCCTATTTATAGAGAAAATAGTAATCTACATTTCGGAAGAAATTACAGAGACGGACTGGAGTATATTTGCCTCCAAATAGTATTGTAAAAGAAAATGTATAGAAGTAATGGAAATGTTCTAAGTATATAAAAATGAAAATAGGTAATCAGTAAATATCAAATGAAAAATATTTAATCACTCTTGTTTTAAAATCAAATTTATGAGTTTTTAAAATAGAAATGTAAGATTCTATCGCGTTTCCAAAATGAGATTTAAACAAAACGGTTTTCAGTGCGCTCCTACACAATTTCAATAGATATCGATTCTGAAATAGGAAATGGACATTAACACAGTTTCCATACAACCTAGCTTAACACTTTCTTTACGGGTGGGTTAATATGACAAAGTATGCTCGTGTAGAAAACTAGGTTAGATGCGTATTTTATTCCCCAACTATTTGTAATCGGTAAATTTAATACCCAAGTATTACTTGCGTAAAATTATTGTCGAACTAATTCTTGATGTGAAAAATTGGACTTGAAATAATCAACCATTAACGCATAAACGGAAAACTAATAATATATGTTATTCCTCAATCCTAACAACACACAAAAAATACAAAGAAAAAAAAAATCAAGAATTGGTTAATTGTTATTAAGTGAATAAGTTAGCTTCATTCCATACCCTCACCTTAGAAATTCAGGGTTAACTTGGTTAGTTGTTATCACGATTGCACCTCGTGGACGAATAATTGCTGGAGAAGAGCCACCTTTGCAAGAAGAAGCGTGTACCACTGAAGTAGAGGTACCTATCAACAAACTGATGAAATATTTCTTATTGAAACGGATAACCATCAATATGAAGATCTTCTCGATGATATGATGGATGAGAGGTGAAGACGAGTTTGATGTAAGCTATGATGATTATTCTGATGTTGATGAGAAATCGAATGATTTTGAATGATGTAAAATATGTACCAAATGTTGGAAGGGCCTGGTAACTTCGTCGTAATAAAAATACAGAGCCTGGTAACTTCATCGTACTCCGATCGTCCGTGACTTATTGGTAAATTTTTTTTTAATTTTTTTTTGTTCTAACAAGTTGATATTATTTTCAGGTTTGGAACAGGAGACACAGCTAACTCAATAGGCTTCCGATGGATTACCCGTAACATTGACTACATAAGAAGTCGAACAGATTTTTGAAGAGGCTTAATTTTCAAATATATTTTAGTTCAGTTATATTAATTCTTTATATTTAATTAATATAATTGAATTAATGTATTATATAATGTTTTTTGAAAAAGGTGGCTCCTAGAAAGAAGGCACAAACGATGGGAATATGCTCTGTCAACAAAGTCTTAAGGGCGACTTCGTCATACACTTCGAGACGGCATGAAGAAAATTCTTAGATGTAGGCTCGCATGGACTCCAAGCAGGAGCGTTTCGAATCACTTAAAGATCTGCTTGACATTATGGTGACCGGGAACCCAATTATTCAGAGAGTGTTGAATGAAAGACAAGCGGCTCTCGGAATGTAGCAATATCCTCCCGAGTCAACCGGTCGAACATGCCCGGAACCAAGTCATACCAACGAGTACTTGGGCAACGCCATGCCGTAGTTATTTTATTTTGTTTTGTTTTGTATTACAAATTTATATATTTTATGACATTTATATTATGGCTTGTTAAAAACAATTAAAAGTTTAAATATTTTGTTTTGTAATTTAAATTACGAATTTCATAAATATAAAAACATATAAAATATATCAATACCAAGTAAATTTCTCATAAATTTTACAACGACTTCAAATGGATGTCCTAATAAATTCCTCGAAAAGTTTACTACGATTTTCCATGGAAGTTGTAGTAAATTACTCGTAAAGTTACAACGAGTTAACAAGGAAAGTTTATGAGCACTTTAAGAGGAAAGGGAACGAGGAGTTTGCGATGAATTGTAACGTGGACTTTACGACGAAGCCCTTCCTTGTCTTTTACAACGACAATCTTTCCTCATAACATTACATGGATTTTATGACGAATATTCCATTACGTAGGGCTTTTAACAACGAAACGTGTTTCCTTGTTGATTTGTCAATTGTCCTATTACGACGAATTAATAAGAAAAATAGCCCTCGTAAAAAATATGTTTTTTTGTAGTGTTAGTATTACCTTAATCTAAAACTATTTATTTATGTTTTTATTTGTTGTAAGTTTCTCATTTGTTTGGTATTTAAAGTAAACTAAGAAGACATTTAAATAGTAAAAAGATAAAAAAAATTAATTGCGATAGAATATTTATTTTAGAAAAAATAATGTATTTTTGTACACAAGCATCTCAAGTGGCTAAATTTATAAACACATATAATAATATAAAAAAGGTACGAGTAGTAAAAATGATTAAATTTATGTACATATCAATTAGATTGGTTTAACATGTAACCACAATATAACAAAGCCAACATATATTATAAATATTTATAAACTATCTATAAATAAATTATAAATGGTATGTTTTATAATAAAGAAACAAATGTACGGATGCTTAGATCAAGTTCTACTAAAACATTTTAAGACTAGTACATATGAATATATAAAGCATAGATCCACAACAATCTATATAATTGATCTAAATTTAATATTTTGCTATTTGGAGGACAAATAATTATTCAAATAAGTAAAAGCTTATATACCTTTATGGTACATATAAGTACATGATTTTTGTTTTGGATAATTGTATGTTGTACATCCTTTTTCGTAAACGCGCATTAGTTGGGCGGACCGGATGGGGCTAGAGATTTAACAAAAAAATGGGGATTAATTGTGAGGTTTTCAGAGCTCAGGTCGTGTGTGTGGTGGTTTGAATCAACACAGGTCGGGCTGGTCTTGTGTACATAATGAAAGAGAGATTAATGGAATTATGAAGATGGTGAGAGAGATTAAGAGAAACTGGGAGAGTATGAGTGAAATTCGTGAGTAACCAGAGATTGAGTGACTTAGTAAAAGAGAATAGAGAGTTTAGAGAGTTTCACGAACAAAGATTATGAAGGAGAAGGAAGGGAAACCCCCTAACTCACTTAAAGTTTACAAATTGCATACAATGAGCCTTTATAGGCAATTACAAGTTCAAACCATAAACCTAAATCTAAGGCTGATAAAACTTGTTAGAATGGATGCCTAAGATGTGCTCTTGATGGTCAGATTCTAGATGGAAAAGAGAGACAGCTTGCTGGATGATGGATGGCTTAGATTATTCCATTTGAATGAATGGCTAAGATGGAGGCATGTGTGATCTTTGGTCATAAGGTAAAGCACCTTTTGACCAGACCTAAGACAGCTTGCATCAGCTCATACACGTCTCAAATACACTCCAAACGGTCACAAGAAAGTCTGGATTAAGTTTCCTCTTCATACCTTAAAAACTCCCTAAGTTTTCACTTTGCAGATTTTGGTTGATACGGGTACTGTACGAACGACCCGAGCACTGTACAGTCGAACCATCCATACTGTACGGTCGACCCAGGCCGTACACTTCGCCCATCATCACCCAAAACTCCTCTTTGGTCGATCCAGAACTCATTTGGGCTACCCATGTCCGTACAGTGTCTGTACCGTCCGTACTTGCAACCTATTTTTGCACATTGGACCATACTGATCCCAAATCTTTACCAACCCTTATTAAATTCCTTCTTGAACTTCTCCATACTCTTTCACAAGCTTCTGGACGCTCCTGGACGCTCCTAGACTCGTCTGGAGGCTTTCAGGAATCTCCTGGAGATGTCTTTATTTGTGCAAAAGACCCATTCTTCACCAAACTCATCTTTTGGCTCCATTTATTTTTTCAAGTTAACACTCTCCCTCAAACTTGACTATAGGGATCCTTAGTCAAGCTTGGAACCTTAAAGAACTCCCTCATTAAAAACCTTACACAGAAAACCCTCCTTAGGGATAAAACCATGCAAGGAAAAGAATAGAGCCTCCAAGGCCTATGGATTGGCCATTGAGCTCATGTTTCTAAAACCAGTGTGGTTGGACACAAGGAACTCAGGAACGTGGCCTAATAGGTGTAGCATGTATGAATAACCATAACTTGCACACTTGAGCACAACCACAAGGCTGGAATTCTTCATAGGAACCGGTTGGGTCTAACCCTCTCACCTGAATTTAACGCCACCAAAGGAAGGCAAAGAACGACCAGAACATCTTCTTTTGGACCACCAGCAATGTTACTGGAACTTTAGAACTCGGCTTGGCCTCATCATTGAACATAGACCTGGAATGGTCTCCTCCTCTCAATTGGCTTCATGGCCATCTTAGAAAGCAAAGGGCACCATCTGATCATCACTTTCAGCTTTAGAGAGGCTCAAGCACTGCCACAATATGGTACCTGATACATTATCCCAAAGGTGCATCAGTCCATATCAATCAAAACCTTACTTACCTAGGATTTTGAAACAATGCACACTAGTTTTCTCAAAACCAAAGATTCTAGCAACTTAGACAATCATCTAAATGAAGCAAGACATCAATGATGGATATAACTAAGGCAATATCAAAAGTTCAATTCAACCATTTTAGATATCATTTCAAGACTTATAAGAAATGATAAATGTATTGAAATGACTTGAGTTTGAGAAACGTCTCTTTTGTTTTGGTGAGGAGTGGCTGGATGGGAAAGCCGCTTGAATCCTTCACTTAGCCATTTGCAACGTCTTCATGGAAACACCAACTTGATTGTAGGCTGTGTAGATCCTTCCGTCTCAACTTCAACCACCTCACCACAGAGGTCGCATTGAAGTGAGCTTTCATACTAACACACAAGACTGCTTTGAACAACCTCTTTGCATAGACACGCCACTGCCTAGACCTGGTTGGATGATTCTTTGTTGAATTCCTTGCAATGGTTTGACAATGGACCATGGATCTACACATAATGACTCCCCCTCAAGCTTAGAATTGAGATTAGAAGGAGCTATGCTTGTGAGAACCGTGAGTAATCCATGGCCTTAAGACCATCGGTCTTTACAAGACTTTGGTGATGTCTTTACCCTTGTGAGTTTTGGCTCTCTTCCTTACACCAGGAACTAATGGTGTTTGAATCACCTTAAGAGCACTCACAAGGGAGTCTCTCATTGTATGATATCCCACTCTACATTTCATGTAGACTAAGGGACTTATGCGTCCAAGTGGTATCATACAATAGCATCATCCTCTCATTGCATAATCAATCACACTACACTTCCTGTAGATTAGGGACTGACATGTCCAGTTATGATATGAAATGACATTAGAACTTGTCTTTACACTTTGGTTGCTTGTCACTGTATCACTTCTTGTGTACCCAACACCACCACAACTCAATGCGAGATTAGATCTTCCCATTGGGACCAAACCAAGATCACATTTGGTTTGATCACCAATGCCACAGCTAAATTCATTAATCATTAAGACAAGCTAATCAACAAGTACATGACTAAGTATTTTAAACATCTCAAGATGCAATGCAAGAAAACATCAGTACATTAAAACTAGGCTGGATTTTTAAATGCATCAACACATTAATGCATTAACTTAAGAAAACAACTATATGAATGTACCATGTTCAATCCGAATGCAGTATAAGACTAAATTCATCATCTAATCAACCCGAGTGAAGATGAATGCACAATCAGACATGCTAATGCATTTTAGTTTAATCAAAACCACATACTCAAGGGCTTAGACATACTTCTAAATGCTCCAGGACATCAATGATCGATTAACTAAAAGCATTAACAACAATACACATATGAACCAGACTGAATCAAGACAAGCAAGTTCTAATCTATGCAAGCAATTCTCTAAACATAAGTATGATCCTATTAAGATTAAACACATATCATTTAGGCAACATAAAGCTGCCTTAACCGCATCCTTAGTCATGACACTAGGGTGCTCAACTTTAAGCCAGAAACCAACCAATGTATGATGATAATGCAAAACACGTTAACAAGTTCTAATCATCATGAATGCAACCACATAAGCAGACACACTATCTAGCACCCTAATACACATTCAAGCAATGAACAAGGTATGTAATCTATCATTAATATACCACACAAGACTTTAGAGTATCTGATGTACCATAGATTTTACCCACTTTTAGCCATGGTATATAAGTATTTTACGATATAATTATTATGTTTTGGAGTCTTTTTAGAGTATTTACAGGTTCAGGTACGTTCTAGAGAAATATGATGATTTTTGGAGTCGTTTGGAGTCTTTTGAGTGCATGACTGCACAGATGCGTAAGATGTTTTGCTAGGGATGGAGACCTTCCCACCGTTAGATTGATCTTTGAGTTATCTTTCCGATTCCCCCGGGCTGAGGTCAATCAGCATCCTGTAGCAGACGTTATGCCCATTTTACTGAAAAGTGGTCAGTCTGCCTCGCGAGAGAAAGCTGTCGAGAAGATAAACGAAAAGTTATCGATGCAGCACACTTGACATCGATTGGCATGGATACCAGAATGTGGTCCGAGCATGTTTCATGACTGATTTAGGCCCAGGAGTTACCATAAATTACCATTATGTCCCTACACGACCTGAAACCCTATTTTACTGTTTTCTAAGCCATTGTTGACGGCTATGCTTATTTTTATATGGAGAGAGAGATTTGGATTGGAGAGAGAGATATGATCACCTTGAGATAGGGAAGATCTTGAACTCCATTTTTTCCTTTACTCTACTTTGTCTCTTAATCATTTTATTGCAATATTATTTAGACCATCATAATGTTTCTCATGAATATATCTGAGTAGTTCTCTTGTTAAATTAAGGGTTTTTCAAAGATTGATTCATCGTTTGCTAAATATGTGTTGTTTTTAAGGTTACTTAATTAGTTCTTCATCTATTTTATCTTAGTATTGATTGGTACAAGTGAGAGCTTGGCATGTTTCATGAATAAGACTAGTATGATTTTACTAGCTAGATGCATATGAATGTTGATCTAGGTGGCTAGAGAACACATCAAACCCATTCGCTACAGCTTGCTATAATTAGTATCGATCGACACTCAATAGGATACATCGATCGATAGTCAATATCGGACATCGATCAAAAATCCAAGGGGAAATCAGTCGATACTCCCTTAGGACTCGCATACGAAAGATGGATTCCTAGATCTAAACATTAGATAATCTAACATTCGAAAGTTGTTAGATTATAATTTAATCAGTTTGAGTTCGAGAAAACAATTGATATTCATAAACTCTTTATAACCATAAATTACATACTATACCTGAGAATTTACCTAAATCTAGCTATTTTCCAACTTGTTAACAACCTCAAATCAATCATCTGAGCAACTACCTTGCTCACCTCATTTATTTACTGTTTTAAACCATTAAACCAATTTCCAGTCTAGCTTTATTTTAAATACTATAATTTACTGTGTAATCCTAGAGTCTCTATGGATTCGATACCTAAGTACTTTATTTGAGAGAGTAGTTCACTCCTTAGGATAATTTGAGTGATATCAGTATCCTGGACAGCATCTAGCAACACAACTAGCAAGCTTTATATGAACGTCAGAATATAAGCACACTCCACAACACAGCCATATCATAAATTCTCAAGCTTTATACAAGGGAAGGAGGTTTAGTTTACTATCAAGGAACCTGTGCTGGTTCCTTGTACCTCCAAGGTCACACGTATCATGACTGGTCAGATTTGGGTTGTTGGTTTGGGAACCAACATCTCCTTCTTTTTCATTACCACCTCTTTGAACCCCACCATGCCAAAGATGCCACCTTTCTTCATGTTTGAGTCGCCACACCAGGTACAATTTGAAAGCTATCACCTTTCTCGTTTGGATAAGGAAAGAGATCACTTGAGACTGGTTTGAAGAGGATAGACAATCCGCTCCATATCCCTTGCCTCCATGGATCTTCTTTCATCAAGACGGACATGGAGTGAGTATAGATCGGTCATAGACAGCTTCTGGACACCAAGGATGAATACACCTTCTTCTCAAAGAGATGAATAGCCGGATGCACCATTGAGCTTCTTCTTGGCTTGAGAAAAGGCATGGGAGTGAGCTTGAGCTGTGGAACCTTAGACACCAGGTTCTGATGAACCTGGCTCTGATGCCATGTGAGGTTTTCAGAGCTCATGCCGTGTGTGTGGTGGTTTGAATCAACACAGGTCGGACTGGTCTTGTGTACACAATGAAAGAGAGATTAATGGAGGTATCACTACAAGAAAACATGTGTTTAACAACTACACTATTGGTTGTTAATTGGTCGTAATATGCCTTTTATGACCAATTAACATCGAAAACCCATTGGTCGTTATTCGCTAGTCGTAATGCACAATTAGTCGTAACGTAGTTGTAATATTACGACTACGAGCTGTAGTCTTAACGTAGTCGTAATATTACGACTAACAAGTTGGTCGTAACGTTGACGTGACAGACTTAGTCATAACATAGTCGTAATATAATTGGAAGTTAATTAGTCGTAATATAATTGGTAGTTAATTAGTCGTAATACAATTAGGCGTAAAGCAAACGTAAACATTGGTAGTTAATTAGTCGTAATTTTACAACTAAATAACATCGATGGCTGTTGTCCATTGGTCGTAAATTAAAAACTAAATTACGACCAATGGTGATTTTATATTTATTTAAACGATTTTTTTTAATTGGATTTTTTTTTAAAAGTTTTTGGTTTTAATTCGAATTTTTAAAAAAAAATTCATAAATTTTAAGAAAATATATATAAAATTATATTTGATTAAAATAATATAGAAAGTATTCATACGAAAAAATCGAAAAAACTAAGGTGTTTTGTTGAGGTTTATGTCCTAGAAGAACTCGGAAGTGTGATGCTCCGCACGTCGCTCTAAATCCACTTGCTCTTTCGGAGTGGGATCGGGGTTAAAGCTCGGACGTAGAGCTTGCTATGCATTTGCAACTGTCGGGTTTGGGTTCGAGTTCTCCATCATAAGATCGAACATATTCGCCATAGCCTTGAACTTGTCTTTATGCTCGTCTATGACTCTGTTGGTAGCTGCTAGTTTCCGTCGGAGAGAGGAATCTTCTTCTATTCTTGCTGACTGTTTGGCCCTCGCCCTCGGGACATCGTTCACAGTCTTGATCCCAACATTATGTCCCCTTTTCTTCGGAACAACCTACAAAAGATCAAATTTTATTTACTAATTATATTTATATTATTAAGTACAAATGTGAAAATTTAATAAAAAATAAAAAATGTTAATAAAGTTAAAAATTAAAATAATTTACCTGCTCAAAAAATATTTCTTGGTCGATGGTGGAAAGCTGGACAGGTGGAGCATCCAGAATTTGTTGCGACATCTGAGTCTGGATCTCTTTGATCCGAGCCTCTACCTCGTTGTAGATCTTCTCTTCTTGAGGATGCACAAAAGTCCCATTGGAACGCTGGTGGGTTATCTTGTATAGTCGGGCGAGAGATGGTGGTGGTCCTTCTTTGGCAGCCTATATAAAAAATTAAAATTAATTAAATTAAATTTTGCGTTCAAAACTAATAATAAAATCAAGAAAGGTCATAAACACTTACAATTTCAAGTGCCCTCCCAGCATGTGGGGTATGCCCGGAAGTATGAGGTACTGGCGGGTTACCTTGAGCATCCTTGGTCATCCGGACCGCAGAGTACTTAGTAGACTTCTGCCTTGACTAAGGCTTCATCCAAAAAGCCACCAAACCATTCCAAACGTCATTGCTGAGGTAAGATGGTTTTGCGTCATCCTGTTTTAGCCTCCAGTCGTCCTTCCAATCCCCAATGATGTTCTTGAGGCGCTGCATCGCCTGTTTTGCCTTTCACACATACTCCATAGTTCATTCTTGCTCTCTGGTTTCCATATTCGTAAGTGTGAAAAGTGTAACCACGTGTGAAATACATAGATGCTTTGGTGACCTTCGCGACCGGACCTTGTATCAATTCGTGTAACCACTGATGATAAAATGGATCATCATAATCGACCTGTAGGATCAATCATCATCAACATATATATGTATATATAGATAATTAATATATATATATACATATATATAATTTCATAAAAATAGATTTACCTGCGTTTTTAATCACTTCATAAAGTGTTGATCTTTCCTTTTGTTGATATCATTGGTTGATATCCCTAGTATATCATCTTCGACTTGGGCAACGAAATCACTGTTTTAAAATAAATTTATGATATTAATATCATATTATAAGTGTGGTAATTAAAACACTACGGCATATAAATAATACTACTTACTTTTCAGAATACTCAAGCTCCTCACAGTTAAGGAGTATATATGTGTGGGCACTGTGAGCGTCTTCAGAACTCAACCACCAAACATTTTTCAATTTTCCACCTAGACGTCCAACCTGACAGAATATGTCTGGAACGTCTTCAACAACATATGTCGGCACAACAGCACCATCATCATACCTGCTCATTGTTCTTTTCCGTGTCCGGGCTTGTGATCCAAAGTAGTACGACGTGAAATGAGATGTTTCCACATTCAAACTTCCAGCAACTATTGAACCCTCCACTCTTGCCAGATTTTTTGATTTCTCTTTTAAATGTTTCATAGCTCGCTCGTAAGGATACATCCATCCATTATGAACAGATCCACGAAGCAGTGCCTCATACGGAAGGTGGATAACAAGATGTTCCATGACGTCAAAAAAAGTCGGAGGAATTTTTTTTTCCAAATTGCACATCAAGATCGGGATATTCTCATCAAGTTGTCTGATTACATCTACAGTTAAGGTGCGTGCGCTAAGATCTCTGAAAAAATCTCCAATGCCTACGAATAATTAATGTACAAGAAAACGTAAGAAACTTTCTAATGTACATAGCCAAAAAGTAATAATTAATAAATTTAATATTATAATTTGTTACCTGCAAGAGCTTCGTCAACATCTTTTGGAAGTAACTCCGAAAATGCAAATGGAAGAAGTCGTTGCATAAACAGATGACAGTCATAACTCCTCATCCCTGAAAACTTTTGTCCATGCTTATCTACACATTTAGATAAATTTGAAACATATCCATCTGAAAACTTCACATCAGATGCCACCCACTTGATCAACGCCGCTTTTGCTGGTGCTGACAATCTGAAAATGGGAACCGGAATTTTCCCATCATTTTGAATAAGCATCTCAACCCTAGAACATAATGCAGGCAAATCCAACATTGAGTTCTTGTTATCTTTTGTCTTTCCAGGGATGTTCAACAAAGTATTGATGATGTTGTCAAAGAAATCCTTCTCTATATGCATCACATCAATATTGTGGCGCAGAAGTAGATCTTTCCATTATGGAAGTTCCCAAAATAGACTCTTTTTTGTGCCAATTATGTTGCCCGTACCCGTCGGGCATATTTGGAAGAGTGTGCAATTACCCCCATGGTGACTGTGTCTAGTCTTCCATAGTAATCAATATCTTTCTCGATTTCTTCTCCAGTTAAATAGGGTGGAGCGGTGTCCCTTACAACCCTTTTTGACCGAAACAAATTCTTATTCCTTCGGTACGGATGGTTTAGGGGAAGAAATCTTCGATGACAATCAAACCAGGAAGTTTTCCTACCATTCTTCAGCTGAAATGCGTATGTGCTTCCCATACAATAAGGACAAGATAGTCTCCCATGCGTCGTCCAACCTGACAACATCCCGTATGCAGGAAAGTCACTAATGGTCCACAAAAGAACTGCTCGCATTGTGAAGTTTGTTTTTGTTGTACAATCATATGTTTGTACGCATGTTGACCATAATTCCTTCAACTCTTCTAACAAAGGCTGTAGAAAAACATCCAGTGACCTCTTTGGATGCTTTGGTCCAGGTATCAATATACTCATGAAAAGCAATTACTTTGCCATAAACATCTCCGGAGGAAGGTTGTACGGTGTCAAGAAGAATGGCCAAAGCGAGTATTGTCTTCCAGACATTCCAAATGGAATAAAGTCATCTGTACGGAGCCCAAGATAAACGTTCTAGGGGTTGCTTGCAAACTCAGGGAACACCGAATTCAAGTGTTTCCACGCTTCTGCATCAGAGGGATGATTGATCTCGCCTTCCTTCTGAGTATGTTCTGCATGCCATCTCATTGATGATGCTGTCCTCTCATATTGATATAATCTCTCCAGTCTATCCTTAATGGATAAGTATCGCATCCACTGGTATGGCACCCTATTCTATCCATGTACTTGCGGTTTATATCGCGGCTTCTTGCAAAATTTACACTCTAACAATTCTGCATCGTCTCCCCAGAAGATCATACAGTTGTCTATACAGACATCTATCATCTCTGAAGGCAAGCCAAGACTATGAACAAGTTTCTGAATCTCGTAATAAGATTTAGTACACAAATTATCTTTAGGCAAATACTCTTTAAACAACTCAGCCCATGCATCCATACAAACTTCAGGTAAGTTATGATCAGTTTTGATATTCATCATCCTAGCAGCCAATGATAATTTAGAAAGAACCTCTCTACAACCTTCATAAATTGGCTCATTAGCTGTTGCTAGCATTTCGTAAAATCTTTTTGCATCCAAGTTAGGCCCCTCTACATTTTCTACCTCCTCTATAATAGATGTTGTTTCACGAAATGCATCTGTGACCATATCATGCATCCTATCATGATCTACCATATGATGATCCTCTTAAAGGTAACTTTCAGAAAGCATATATCGTTCATCTCTGTTATCAACTATTTCAACCTGATTACTACTACTAGCTTCATTCTTATTATCACCTTCTCCGTGGTTATACCAGATATAGTAATGTGGAGTAAATCCTCTATTTACTATATGTTTCCAAACCGTTTCACTAGCAGAAAACTTCATATTGTTGCATTTACGACAAGGACAGAACATTTTACCTGTTTCCTGTGTGAGAGACGTTTTTCCGGCCTGGTTCATGAACATCTCTGCTCCGTTGAGAAATTCGCCAGTTACTCTTCCCCTTGAATCTTTATGTGCATACATCCAACTCCGAATCTCATAAATATTTCTAGACATTTTTTAAAAAAGTTTACTGTTTTTTTTTCTTCCGTTTTAAGAATGAGGGAGAAGATCATATTTATAGAGAAATTTCGATTTTGGTTGGTTACTAACTCAGTAGTTAAACGGATGCAAAATAGATGCAAAACTATTAGTCATAAGGCAGTCGCAATGTTACAACCAATTTATAACTACTGCAGAAGCTGATTAGTCGTTAATTGGTGGTTAACATATTTAGATGTACATTAATCGTAATATTACAACCAATGAGTGACTAATGGCATTTATGACCAATTAGGGACTACTTTTGTAATATTTGAAAAAAAAGAGAAGAAATATACTCGAATCACAACTCCGTAGATTCTAAGCGAAACCAACGCTTCAACGTACGTTCCGCATTGATCTTTTCGGGGTTGTGATCCGAGTAGCTTTTTTCTCTCTTTTTCTCAGATTTTTTCAATCTTTAGACTCAATTATCAACTTTCTTTTTCATATATTTCGAAATGTTTGTTTGGTTTTTGGAGAAAACAATTTTTCTTTTCATAGGAGATGATACGACTAATTAACTTTGAAAGGTTACGACCAATGAGCATCTATGTACACTCTTTAGTCATAATCTAGTCGAAGATTACGACCAATTAACATCGACTTGCCATTAAACCCCAAATCGAAATCCCAAACACTAGTGGTCGTACATTAGTCGTAACTGAACAACCAATGTACGTCTACGCGTACATGTAGTCGTACATTGGTTGTTCTATTACGACTAATGTACGACTAGAAGAATTGGTAGAAAATTAACCTCTACTTTACGACTAATTCCCTTATAGACGTAACTTAGTCGTAAATGAGATGGTAAATTACGACTACATATATGTAGTCGTAATATGCAGCCGCTAGACCAACGTTTTCTTGTAGTGTATGAAGATGGTTAGAGAGATTAGGAGAGAATGGGAGAGTATGAGTGAGATTCGTGAGTAACCAGAAACTGAAACACTTAGTAACAGAGAATAGAGAGTTTAGAGAGTTTCAGTAACAAATATTATGAAGGAGAAGGAGGGGAAACCCCTAACTTACTTAAGGTTTACAAATTGCATACAATGAGCCTTTTATAGGCAATTACAAGTTCAAACCATAAACGTAAATCTAAAAGCTGACAAAACTTGATAGAATGGACGCGTAGGATATGGTCTTGATCGTTCAGATACTAGTTGGAAAGGAGAGACAGCTTGCTGGATTATGGATGGCTTAGATTATTCCATTTGAATGAATGGCTAAGATGGAGGCCTGTGTGATCTTTGGTAAAAAGGTAAAGCCCCTTTTGACCAGACCTAATACAGCATGCACCAGCTCATACACGCCTCAAATACACTCCAAACGATCACAAGAAAGTCTGGATAAAGTTTCATCTTCATATCTTAATAACTCCCTAAGTTTGCAATTTGCAGATTTTGGTTGATCCGGATATTGTACGGACGAGTTGGGCTCTGTACGGTCAACCCATCTGTATTGTATAGTCGACTCAGGCCGTACACTTCGCCCACCATTACCAAAACTCCTCTTTGGTTGATCCAGATCTCATTTGGGCTGCCCATGTCTGTATGGTCGGTACTGTCCATACGAGCGACCCTACTTTTGCTCCTTGGATTTAAAGTTGTATAACCGAACCGGCCCAAAACCGGCCGGAACCGTTCCTAAACCGAATCGTAAGTTGACCAAATACTTATTGGATACAGCCGAAGTCCCAGCTCTAATACATATATTGGGCTAAGGAAGAAGGAAATAAAAGGTATTTAAAAACATAAAACATGACAGAACGACAGCGTTGCTTGTGCCGCACAACGAAAGCATAAGCATGATCTTCCAAGTCTGAAGTTCATTCATCTAACTGAAATGAATCAAATGCTCTAGTACTCCCGGGTGAAAAAAGGTATTCTTGAATACTACTCCCTTTTTATTAATTTATTTAATCTTTATTTAAGTAGCAAAATTTTGTAAAAGACAAACGAAACCAAGAGAAAGTTACCTAATTACAATCTGACCTAGGATTATCCGAACCCGAAACCAACACCGACCCAGAAAAATCTGATCCCTAATTTCAAAATAAGTTAGAATTCCCTAATATGCTTCCTGAATAAGTTTAGGAGGTTTCCCTCATTCTTTGTCGACGGTTCGATTCTTGGAATTCTCATAACCCTACTCAATCGTTAGTGCGAAAAGAATCAAGACCTAGATAATGTTGAATCGAGTTGATTACGATCTGAAGGCAAAAGAAGAGGAGTCGAGTAGTGTAGTAGAAGAAATGGCAGTGGTCACATTTGAAACTGGAGAAGTAGCTAGGGATGACGTCGTAAACCCAAGAACCATCGACAAATATGGAGACCCAGTAATTGAGGAAATTGCCCAAGATGCAGATGAAAACGAAGAAAATTCAAGTGATAAAGAGGAAGAGAAGGAACCCAGAGAAGATGAAAAGGAATCCAAAGAAGGAGATGAAGAAGAATCTGGCGAATAAGAGGAAGTGGAATCCGGAGAAGATGAAAAAGAATCCAGCAAAAGAGATGAAGTGCAATCCGGAGAAGATGAAAAGGAATCTGGAGAAGGTGGTGAAGTGGAATCCGGAGAAGGTGGTGAAGTGGAATCCAAAAGAAGATGAAAAGAAATCAGGAGAAAGAGATGAAGAATTCTTGAAATTCTTGGAATCCAGAGAAGGAATTGGAGTGGAGTCCCAAAGAAGAAATGACGAGCAAGCTGAAGAGATGGGGAAGACCCAAGCAGCACGACAACATGAGACTGAGCCGCATGCAGAGGTAAGAAATTTGTAGAACTTTGAAACTTGAAAACTTGGTGAAACATGATTTGAATCTTAATACTCTAAGAAAGTAAAACTGTGTAAAACAAAGTGAAATTTCGAGTAAGCGTAATATTGGGAAACAAAGTAAAAATTGTAATGTTTGGAGAATTTTGTAAAACTAAGTTAAACTTCAACTGTAACAATTGACAAACTTTTTACAAGTATGAAAAACCTCAACTTTATGATTGACTAACTAAGTCCAAAACTGTTATGTTCATGGTTGTAACATGTCGCATGTGATCCGGTTTTCAGCTTGAAGATGATGAAGAAAAAGGCATGCAACCACTGAAATTTCATTTTCCTCCAAGCCAATATCAAAAGAGTTCAAAGCTTTCTGGAAAATGTTACATCGACACGAAACTAAGAACTATACAAAGGATCCTGAAACAGTAGAAGATGCATGCTTAATGTTCCCTTGGGGACGGTATGAATTCGAACAAAACTTGAATGATGTATCTAGCTTCTTGGGGAAGTGCAAGGGTGTTGCGCCGACGAGTCGGATTTTTACAAGTTCTCATGTTCCTTTGTAGGCATTCTCAAGCTCTTCTTGTACTTAGGATAGTAAATAATAATTTGATGTTGATGTTGATTTTTGTTGTGTGTAGTTGTTGACTTTTGAGGTAATTCCAAGCTTGAGGAACCATTTCTGATAAACTGTGAGTAGTGCACATGCTGATTGCTCGCAGATGTGCCATCTGCAGTACAAACACATAGGTGGAATGCAATGAACGGTGCCCTTGGTGAAACTATGGTAATTTATAGTATCTTGGTAGCAACCGAGGCTGAGAAGGGACTTCGGGACAGAATAAGGCTGGCCAAAATAAGTGCTTGGGTCGATGAAAAAGATGATGCAGTAGTTGAACGTTGGATTAAGATAATACAAAAAGGGAAGAAACAAATATTCATTGAAGAACATATCAACGTCGATGTGAGTGCTCGTATAGCTGCAGTTGAAGGTCCCACCATTCCTACTATTGGATATGCGGCTCATGCAGATTCAGTGGAGCCTCCTAGAGTGGAGGCTTTAAAAGAGATCGAAGGTCGCCTTATGAATGAAATCCAAGAAGTGAACAAAAAAGTTGATTCACTGGGCAACCAGCTAACTCCCCTAGAAAAAAAAGTAAGATGTTTAAGGATGAGTGTTCCCAGAATGAGTGTTCCTAGAATGAGTGTTCCTAAATTGAGTGTTCCCAAAGGTGGTAATGCTAGTGTTCCCGATAATGGTAATGCTAATGTTCCTGATGGTGGTAATGGTGGTAATGCTAGTGTTATCCATATTGCTAAGCATATCCAGAGTGTACATGGTGAGGGTGATGATGACATGGATGATAGTTCTAGGGATGATGACGTAGATGATAGTGGCTTGGCAGAGATGTCTGCGATGGCTGAGAAG
The DNA here is from genome assembly GCA_932364175.1 of Eruca vesicaria subsp. sativa. Lineage (NCBI taxonomy): Eukaryota > Viridiplantae > Streptophyta > Magnoliopsida > Brassicales > Brassicaceae > Eruca > Eruca vesicaria. The sequence goes on from CAKOAT010514043.1 coordinate 37,891, forward strand.
TTGAAGATGGTTGAAAAGTTGGAGATGGCTGTGAAGGCGAAGAATGATTTCGCTAAGGTTGGTGAGAAGGAAAAGGAAAGTGGGGATGTGCAAATCGAGACGAAGAAAAACAAGAAGGGAAGAAAAGGTGATGAAAAATAATGTCCCTCGAAAAAGGTAAACGTAGGCGGTAATGTGAGGAGTCCCGTTGAGACAAGGGGTAGACATCTTAAGAAAGAGGAAACGAAGAAGGAGGCATGTGCGAAGAAGGAGGCACCTGGTCAGAAGAAGACATGTTAGCAGAAGAGGAAGAAGGCCAACAAGGGAGATTAGGAGAAGGTCTGAAATCCCTATGTTGTTGTTTTCTGTTTTAATAATGTGAATGTGACAAGTATGTTGTTTGTATGACTTGAATTCCCGTATCACTATGGTTTGTTATGTTAGAGGTATTTCCTATAAGTATATGAAAGTTCGTAATCGTGAATTCGTAGAGTAGGTAAAATTTTGTAAAGTTTTACTTTCATCATCAGATAACTTCGTGAAACTAAAGTAATTATTGAATGCGTGAAGTAGGTGCAACTTTTTGTAAAATTTTACTTTCATCATCGTAGGTGAAACTTTGTAAAGTTTTACTTTCGTCATCGGATAACTTCGTGAAACTAAAGTAATTTGTGAATGCGTAAAATAGGTGAAGCTTAAAGTTCTACTTTCATCATCGGATAACTTTGTGAAACTAAAGTAATTCGTGAATGCGTAAAATAGGTGAAACTTTGTAAAGTTTTACTTTCATCATAGGATAACTTCGTGAAGCTAAAGTAATTCGTGAACGCGTAAAGTACGTGAAACTTTGTAAATTTTTAAACCGAGACATTGTTCATCCGAAAGAAAAAACCAAAAACGAAATCTTAAACCGAAAAAATAAAGAGTGGGACTTGCAAAAAAAAAAACATAAAACAAGATTACAAAGCGTCGATACATGTCATGGACGGGTAAGCTTATCCTTAATCTCAGCAATCTATGCAGCTATCTCATCCACACGTTTCCTTAAATTTTTAACCTCTTCCTAGACACCGAAGACCCATGGCTGACGAGAATCGAAACCACCATTCTACACATAAAACCAGAAAGTATCGTTATCTGCAAATAAAACCCGAATGGATCCACTAATTACCTCAATATTTATGCAACTAATGTATTTTCTCCCTGGTAATGTATCAAAATTGATTATATACTTCGGATCCCAAGACACCTCGTTGATGAATCTGCCCCCCCCCCACAAGGGCAGCTGGTCGGAACCCTGCACTCGGCATTTGCCACGAACCCAAACATATTGTTGTGTATCTTCAAGTCCTTCATCTGGTTGTGCTCCTCGTATGGATGAATCATGATTCGGGTGAATGACTCTGTGTTAGGAAAACCCAAACCATCTTCCCACTCAGTAACTTCTGGAATTTCTTTGGCAACACGTGGTGGCAGCTCAACATACTCGTAAATAGCACCAATACCCATAGAGTTATCCATGTCGCTTTCATTGTTCACGCTGTCCCTGACCAAAACACTGCCCCCTTCGTCGACTTTTCCATTCACAATATTTTACACCCGCTCACCCCCCTCTATATATCGTTCTACTTCTTCGATGGGAGTAAGAGTGAGTGCACCCGGATTACCTTCAACTGTCGGTAATCCACTTGAAAGCTCACTATAGATTCTACCATATGAGCTTTCTTTCTCAACTATTAATTGTTGCTCTATTATTGGAACTATTTCAATTTCTTCGATGACCTCTACACGCAAAATACTTCGTTTTCCCTCTTTATCCACTGATGTAAGATACACAAACACATCTTCATCATCCAAAATATATGATTACCACTTAGGTTCTACTACCAGTTGAATGTACCTCAAATTCAGTGTTTCTATATACAGATAAATGGTCATCTTCTTGCATATCCTCTCCTTAAAAAACGAAAAAGTGATATCATCCAATGATGATGTCTTTAAGGATATATATAGCATACAAACGACCATCACTTGGAATCCATTCATAATCATCTCCAGATTTCACATAACGTTTATCATAGTCTAAGTGTATGTTTGTAGAAGAATAACCCATTGTCTGTTGTACATAAAAATTAAACCACTGAAGTTACACCTAGTTATACTATTATGATATGGAAGTTATACTAAATTATAATAATGACCAACGCGGAGAGATTTAGGCGTCATTTAAGCGGAACGGATGTTTGTCAGATTTGTAAAGGAGGGGTTGAAACTATCTTACATGTGCTTAGAGATTGTCATGTGATGTCGGGAATTTGGGACCGTTTTGTCCCAATGAGGAAGAAACAAGCTTTCTTCTCGATGAAATTATTTGAGTGGCTATACACAAATCTAAGTGATACGCGCGAGGGAAGTGGGGGACCTTGGGCCACAACATTTTCCTTGGCCATTTGGTGGGGGTGGAAATGGAGATGTGGGAATGTGTTTGGTGAAAGCAGGCTTTGGAGGGATAGAGTTAAATTCCTAAAAAAACTTGACGAAGGAGGTGATGGGAGCGAGGGATGTGGAGAGAGGGAAGTTTGTTGAGGGCGAAAGTATTGAAGTCATGATAGGTTGGACACCTCCCCGGGTGGGGTAGATGTAACTGAATCCGGATGGGGCCTCTCATGGAAACCCGGGACTGGCAACTGCAGGGGGAGTGTTGAGAAATGGTGATGGAGAGTGGTGTGATGGATTTTTACTTAATATAGGGAGGTCTTCGGCCCCTTTGGCAGAGCTGTGGGGAGTTTACTATGGAATTTTCATTGCAAGGGAGAAAGGTGTTAGTAGGTTGGAGGTGGAAGTTGACTCTAAAATGATGGTTAAGTTTCTCATAATGGGAATTGGCGAGAAGCATCCCCTGTCTTTCCTGGTGCGGTTGTGACATGGCTTTTTAACAAGGGATTGGTTAGTCGGTATCGTCCACGTGTATAAGGAGGTAAACCACTTAGCTGATGGTTTGGCCAACCTTGCATTCTCTTTTCTGTTTGGTTTTCATAGGTTAGACACTGTACCTGTCGAGGTAGTTAGTTTGTTGCAAGAAGATGTCGATGGACCCCTACGGCCTCAACGTGTTCGATTATAATTTGGAGTTTGGAATGAATAAATAATGGGAGTCTTTTTCTCCCAGTTTCACACCAAAAAAAAAGTTATACTAAATTATACCTTGTTACATATTGTTGTTAGAGATTAAAGTGCTATACTTACATTTTTCTACTCAACTTGTTTCCAATAAACAATCGGGAATTCATCTTTGATTCTCGACATTACCTTCTAATTTTTGATTATTCACTCCCACCCTAACAAACATACCATCCACACTTCTCTAATTGACCCAAATAGAAAATCTAATATCTAATCATTGAACTGTAATATCATCACTATATTACTAGATACATACCAAGATAATACTTTACCTAAAGTGATTTAAAATCGGTTGGGTATCAATTACTCATTTGATTAATACTTTAGCATCCAAGCAGCAGATTCGTAATTGCTGATTTCCCAATTTATTTTGAGCTCTCGCAAAAAAACCATGAAAACCCAAAAACATAGGAAAAAGAATGAATACTAACATTTAGAAATAAATAATATACTACATTCATTATTTTTCTTTTATTTTGATTGGTCATGTAGAGATAGGTACTTTCGACTTTTTGTCCATCCATATAAAAAGTATCAGAACAGAAAAAGAAAACAGTTTTGCGTGTTGCTGGGAGACAGATATCAGACAACATAATGATAGCCCACGAACCTTTCCATGCCTTACGGACAAAACCAAGTGGACATCATAAGAGGATGGCTATCAAAACGGACATGAGTAAGGCATATGATAAAATGGAATGGTCTTTCATTGAGGCCACCATGAGGAAGATGGGATTCTCAGAACTCTGGATTACTTGGATTATGCGATACGTAACTTCAGTGAAGTACAAGGTCCTTATGAACGGACATCCAAGAGGGATTATTGTCCCGGAGATCTACGACAGGGGGATCCCCTGTCCCCTTTCATTTTTATTCTATGCACGGAAGCGCTCGTTAGCCTTCTTAATTACGCAGAGAATCAGGGAAAGATAACGGGGATGCGCATCACGCGTGCGTGTCCGTCGATATCCCACCTTCTCTTTGCCGATGATAGCCTCTTCTTTTGTAAGGCGGAACCCCGTGAATGTGAAGAAGTAATGAAAGTGGTTAGGTAATATGGACAAGCTTCAGGACAATGCATTAATTTTGACAAGTCATCTCTACTCTTTGGTAAGAGGACTGGTCAAGAGATTAGGCATGAGATATAAGATACACTTGAGATCCACAATGAAGAAGAGATGAGAACTTATCTAGGAATACCAGAAGATATCAGTGGCTCTAAATGTAAGCTTTTTGCCTTCTTAAAAGACAAGCTTCGACATAGAGTGAATGGATGGACAGGTAGATGGTTATCAAAAGGTGGAAAGGAAGTAATGATAAAGTCAATCCTACTAGCTCTCCCAACCTATGTTATGTCCTGCTTTCTGCTCCCATTGGAGATATGTGATGCCTTGGCTAGTGCCATTGCAAAGTTTTGGTGGAGCTCAAACTCACCAAAGAAAGGCTTACACTAGTCAACATTGGACAAGTTATGTTTATCTAAAGAGGAAGGGGGAATTGGTTTCAGGATGATCCATGAGTTTAACCTGGCATTGTTAGTTAAGCAGTTGTGGAGATTGGCTCAAAACCAAGATTCCTTGGTAGCTCGAGTTATGAGAGGTTGGTATTACAGATTAAGCTCGCCTTTGCGAAAGCTCACTGTCAGTAGCCCAGCATATGTGTGGTCAAGTATCTCGGCTGCACGAGAATTATTGCTACTGGGGGTTAGGCAGAAGATACAGTCAGGCTACGAAGTAAAAGTATGGGAGGACCCTTGGATTCCCACAATCCCCGCGATTCCAGCGCATGCATCTGCTCCGGTCTTACCTCCGAATATGAGAGTGAGTGATCTTATCAATCAAGTTACAAAGTCTTTGGATCATGATCGGCTGGCGAATTAAGTTGACGTTAATGACATACCTCTCATAAGGAGTATGGCTATTAGCTCCACACATCGCAGAGACACGTACTGCTGGAGTTACACAAGGAGTGGGCAGTACACAGTCAAGTCCGGCTATTGGGTCGCTCGAAATGTATTGATGAAGGAGGAACATAATATAGTGGTAGAACCTAGCATTACAAGACTCCAAGCACAGGTCTGGAAGGTTAAAGCACCCCAGAAGATGTGCCATCTTATGTGGCAGATTATAACAGGTCATGTGGCTGTTATGAGTGCTTTGAATCATAGACACATGAGATGTGATAACTTTTGCCCAAGATGCGGAGAACCAGATGAAACAATTGCACATGCAATCTTTCAATTCCCACCGGCCTTACATGTGTGGGCCTTAGCATCTATACCCACCAGCCCAACTTTATTCCCTCTGGAAAGAACATATGTAAATAGGGATTATCTATTCTGGAGGAAGAAGGCTATAAGTGGACCAGACTTAGTCAGGGATCCTTATCCTTGGCTAATATGGTATATTTGGAAGGCTTGGAACGATAAGTTGTTCAGAGGTATTGATAGAGACCCTCTGGAACTAGCCCGGTATGCAGAGAGTGAGTGTCTTGCATGGTTTCAAGCCAATGAATAGGAAATTGAGTCATCACAAGAAAGCGGCGATGCTGAACGTCAGGTCATAAGCCTACGAGATATTTGCATGATAGATGGTTCTTGGACCTCTATAGATCAATTCTCAAGTTGTGGCTGGGATTAGAAGGATAGCAGGGGCAATAGTCAGCTGATGGGTTTGCGAAATGTTAGTAGGGTGGAGTCGGCTTTGCATTCGGAGCTGGAAGCACTGCGATGGGCATTGGAGAATATGCTTCAACATTCGCCATGTCAGAGCTTTGGGACGGATTGCAAAGATTTGATAGCGATGCTCGCGAACCCCCATGAATGGCCAAGCTTTTCGACGGAACTGGAAAGGATAATGACGCTGAGGATCTACTTCCCAGATTTTAAGATCATTTATGTACCTAGGGCTCCAAATGTTGTGTCCGATTATTTAGCTAAGACTGCCCGATCTTTCTATGGTGATCTGTTGTTTGTTAGTTATTCTATTCCAGTCTGGATCCCTAGACCATCTCATCCGGTCTCGATTCCCAGAATAACTCAAACTTAAGTAATAAATCAGCATTTCGTTATAAAAAAAAAAAAAAACAGTTTTGTGAGAATAAAAGTGTGTTAGAAATTTGTTTGTCCTTATTAAGACTATCTAGCATTTCACCCAATTGAAATATAGTTTGTTACCATTTCATTCATTTGCTTCGTTCTCCTCTCCACATTTTATTTCAGAAAACCCTTATTTTTGGGGAAACCCTAATTCCGATGGAGGAAGACAAACAAACGCACGAGGCGAAGCAATCACCCTCCATTGCAAAAGGAGTTCCATTTCGAGGAGAGGATCCCGAAACTGAGGAACCGATAGCGGAAAATGCGGAAGGGCTACCGAAGAACACTGGTGGTGGATGGGGCTGGGGCTTCTCAGTGATCTCAGATCTTCAAAAAGCTGCTGAAGATTTATCTCGTAATGTAATGTTCCGACTCCGATTTGACTTACTTTTTATGTATTCTAGAAATGCCTTAGAGATATTGAATCCGTAACAAATGATAGCGATTTCACTGGAACTCCACATTGTGTGAGAAGATGATGGTGATTTTGAGTTCTGCAAAATCATCATAAAGAAGAAGATTTTGTGTATGTTTATTTAGTCATTGAGTTTTTGTAAGCTGATGGGATTATAATTACACATATTCAGAGTTTTTGGGAATAATGCTGATTTTCTCGTGTAGGCTGTAGCAGTGGCTGAGAAAGCAGCAAAAAGCATTGCGGATATGCAAGAGGTGGATGAAGACTCAGAGTCATCTGCTAAGGAAGAAGAAAGAACCCAAGGACCTGATACGGAGCAGGAGAGTGATGATGAGAGTCAGAAGTTGAAGAAGTTAGCTTTAGGTAAATTGGAGGATGCAAGTGAAGAGTCACTTCTTAGCCAGGCAAGTTTTTGTTTTTTTTTTGTTTTTTTTTGGCTTCTTGTAGCGGAAGCCATTGTCTGCTCTTTACTACACAGAGTTTTATTTCTGCTATACTTTATTCTGTTGGTTTGTCGTTAGTTCAAGTCTTTAATCATTGTTCTCTATTTGCTTACATGTTAATACTATTTACGTAGTTTCTAGATCTTACCTTTTCCAGGGTTTGAAGGTTTTCGATGATTCAGTTGAAAGTTTCACTTCTGGAGCTTGGCTGGCGCTAGGAAATGCGTTAAAAGGAGGCACAAGTTTGGTGCAAAAGTATGTTACTTTTTTATTTCTTTCGGTTTCACTAAAAGCTTTCAATATTGAGTGTGGACAAACTTTGTTAATGGAAATGGTTAAGGCCACTAACTTTATACCCTGACAAAAACGGAAATAAGATTTAGTTGGACTGTTGTAATTTAAAGGATATATCAATGCTCCTATAATTTCTTTAAGGTAAGTTGAGCCGGAAATTAATTAATTCAATAGTCGGAGGCTATAAGCCTTCAATACTTGGTTGCCTTATCAACATCATGAACATTTTCCGTTTATGTAATTTAATTGATTTTTCTTCTGGTAGGCTATATGTGTCATTTTCTAAAGATAATAATACATTTTTACTGGCAACTGGTTAGACTATAGTAGCCTAACGAATCCAGAGATCTTATGTTGTTTTAGTAGGGACTGCTTTTCCTAGAAGAAGACAAAGTTCAGGTTGTTGATGCTTCATTGTTTCTCTTGTAGGCTTGAAAACAGTGTCCAGCAAAGTTCTTCGCCTAGGGAAGCTGAATCTAGTGCACCGTCTCTATTGGAGGTTTGTGCTGTTCGTGTCTTCTTTTGTCTTTCCTTAGCGTAGCATTTCTTTTAGCACTTTCTTCTGATATCCAGACTGGAAAAGCATTAACTGCCAAAGGAATGGAAGTTCTTGAGTTTGTCGGCAAGGAGACTATGGATTTATTGATTACTGAGACTGGTCTTGGAAATGAGAAGAATGGGTATCAAATGATTGAGGAAGTGACGTTTGATCGATGCTTTTACATTTATGGTGGTCCTGAGCAGCTCGAGGTGAGATACTTACCTATGAAAATAACCTGTCAAATTCCTATCAAGTATTAATTTTCTTACATTAATATTTTTTGCCCTCAATTTCTTAATGTATGATGATTCAGGAATTGGAAGCAGTGTCAAGCCACTATACTCTGTTGTTCAACAGGAGAAAGGGGAAACTGTCACAAGATGAGAAGCTCTTGTATGATGTGAAGCTCAAACAGATCCAGCAACTGTTCAACTTTGCTGATGAAATCATTAGAAATAACGCAGAGTCTGACAAAGGGAAGAAAATAGATATTAAAACAGAAGGCAATGATGATGACATGAAGAATCTGCATAACTCCAGCGTCAGCAAGGCTGCTGATATGGCTGCTGGGTAATCATGTTTATTCTCCTTTCCGTCTCAGATTTTACTCTTTTATTTCTCTCTATTTCTCTTCTTTGTGTTTCTTTTCTCATCAAAATCACCACTCTGTCATAGGAATCTGTTGTTTGTCCCTCCGTATCAATAACCAAATCCAAATTAGAAACTTGGAATCTATACAGAAGTTTATTTTATGGTTTATCTTGTGTCGGGAAAGTTCTAAGTGATAAGTGTATATAGCCTTTGATCTGTTTATTTTTTGTCACTTGTTATGATTTCAGGTTCACCAACACTTTAGCGGGTCTAAACATAAACGATATGATTCAGCGTACCGGTAGCAGGCTTGAATCTCTCCACTCAGAAGGAGTTCATGTGCGACGAGTGTTCCCTTATCTCTCTTAAAATATCTTCCTTTTCTGGGGAGGCTGAATTGGAACCTATCAACTAATATGAAATTTTGTTCTGCAGGGACTTTCAGAGATGTGCTGTTTTGCAGTCACTCATCTTCTTATTCTCGGTAAATCCATGATATCTCATGCCAACAAAGTTGAGGATGAAGACACTGAGGCATTAAAAATCGAGTGGCCAGAGGATCCCACTGAAAAAGCTAAGCTAATTAGAAGCAAGGCAGAATTGATTACTGGATATGTTGAAGCAGTTTCCAACAGTTTTATAACAGGTTGGTCCACAATTCCTCAACTTACTTCGTCTTATAACTCCTCTCCTCATTGAATATGTTGCGTTGTCAGAATCATCTTATGTCAGGGTAGTATCTCATTTCCAATAGTTGAAGGTAGAACCAACATTTCTTTTACTATATAACCCAAACGTAACATCTCTTTTGTGATTGGAATTACCCGTTTTTAAATCTTCAGCCCTGTGTTCGAAATGGCGCATGGTGCTCTAAGGCGAGGAGGTTGGAGCCATGCGCCTTGCACAATGGTTAGGATGCATTCAAACGTGGGTTAATTAAATACAGCTTTAGAGGACCTTAGATATGCATTGATAGATGTCCCTAGGCTAGAAGTGTGTGTATGTGTTAGCTACAGACGTGTAACTATTTCTATGGTTACGTGCAGAAGATAGTTATAGAGTAGACTCGTATATAGCACTAGTATAAGTCAGCTATACCAAACTGTCTTATTTATACACACTCGTATATAGCACTAGTATAAGTCAGCTATACCAAACTGTCTTATTTATACACACTAATATAGTCAACAACGAGTTAGTGATGCACACTAATATAGTCAGCTATGTACACATTAATAAAATCAAAACACCAAAACAAAGAACATGAAACTAAAACACTAAATTCAATTGCCCAAATCCAACAAAACCTAAAACTCTAAGGATCTAAGTGTTATGTTTTAAGGATATTTAAATGGTCGTCAAAGTAGTGATAGAGTTCCAAGATGTTTTAAGGGTTTGGTTAAAGTAGTGTTTTAACCGGAAACTACAAGGCGCGCCTTAAGAGGTTCAAATGCGCTTATATTTAAGCCAATGGCGCACCATGGCGAGCGCCTTGAGAAACTAGGCCTCATCTTAGAGGACTGAGGCGTTAAGACCATCGCCATGGTGCACCTTGCGCCATGGCGCAAAAGGCTATTGCCTTTTAAAACACAGCTTCAGCCAGAAAACAACGAGCGTGAGAACGATTAGAGTATGCTAGGGTAATTAGCATTAGGATCAGTGTACTTGGTAATGGGTCATCCATGTAAATTTTAGATTGATTGCTTTACACATCTCACCTTGAATAGTTTCATTTCAGTTTAATTTGGGGTTTTATTTTGCTTCAGTTTATACTGGCCTTTAGTTTTGTATAATATAGTTAGTGTCTGTCTGAAATAGGGTATGCTTTTGAAACTAGAGAAGAATAAGAAGGTGAAACTTTTCGATACCCTTTTCCAAATTGCAGGTATATCAGATGTATCTGAAACATACGCAGCTGCGATCAAAGGAGCTGCCGCTGATGACTCCAAAGATAAACTTCTGAAAACATCAACCATGGAGGAAAAGGCAAGCACTTTCAACGATAGTCTTCGCTCTGACCAAACCACAGCTATCACAAAGATCCAGGAAGGACTTCAGTACCTGTCCTATGTCGTGATAACTACCTCAATGCCATCTGCTTGATATAATAAGAGAGTCAGATTGGTCTTGTTTGTGGGTTTTACTTCTTAATACATGTCTCAGGATCCGAGTTAGTTTCCTTTGTAGATATTATCTCTTTCGTTAGCTGCTTCTGTGGCAAGTCATTTCCACTTTAGCTCAACTTTTCTGTTGTTTGGACCTTGAAAACTTTGATAACATCTGAAAAACAAATATTAACAGAAGGAACCAGGAATTAGTTGTTTTCTTTCTCATGTGTACCAAATTATCTATAACATAATCATTTTATATAACAAAAAAAACATAGGTTCATTTTCACCTCGCTTCTTATTAGGCTTGGGTATTCGGGATTCCAATCGGGTTACGGTTTTGTCCGATCGAGTCTCGGTTTTTCAGGTTTATCAAAATTAGCCCCATTCAAATTATTTGAAAGTTCTGTTCGGGTTCTATTGGGTTTGGGCCGGGGTTAATAAATCTTTAAAGAATCGGTATAATCTGTTATACTTTCGGATTCAGGTCCCAATCGGTACTTTGGTTCAAGAATACCTGATTTGTACATACTCTGTAACCAAAACATAAAGAAATCAGTTCTTCAGAATTAAAGTACCTGACATGTAACTATTTTGTAACCAAAACATAAGTAAAATTGATTTAACAATAAGAAAGGAACATCAAATCAAAATCAAATGAAAGATAAACATACTTATTAATAGAAAGAAAACCAAATAAATGAAAGTATAAAGCGAAAACCAAGTTTTAGAAAAATGAGAAACATTATTCAATAAAAACAAAATCTTAATCTGAAAATTTCAAGTTTTGACCGCCACTTTCAACTATCAACATTCATGTAATACATAATTATTTTAGATGTTTAGTAACATCTTAAAGTATTTTGGATATATATTAGGAATTAAGATCATATTCGGTACACGTTCTTATTAAATTTTTGAATGTTTCGGGTTCTATCGGATGTCCATTTAATTCCAGGTTCGGTTTTGATAATCACTATAACCCGAAATACTATAAAACAAGATCCATTCTTCATTTAAGTCGAGTTTGGATCGGTTCGGATTCATTTTTATCGGATCAGGTTCGATTCGGGTTTTCGGGTTCAGTTTAATTGGCTAGCCCCACTTCTAATAATCAATTAATGAATAAAAAATATTAAATATTTTACAAAAACCAAAATAACTAAAAACAATTAAAATAATAATGGCAATTTTAACGATGCTAACGTCGAACTAAACCCTAAATCTTTACCGTAACTTTAAACCAAAATCTTATACCCTAAATCCAAACCTAAGCCCTAAAATCTGAATTGGACTCTAAACCTGAACCCTATACCCTAAATCCAAACTCTAAACCCTAAATTCTAAACCTTAAAACCCTAAATTCTAAACCCAAACTTTAGACCTTGAATTTAAATCCTAGATCCTAAACCCAAACTCTAGACCCTAAACATGAACCCAAACCGTAAATTCCAAATTCAAACCTTAAATCCTAACCTTAAACTTTAAAGGAACAATATCAACACTAATCCAAACATTTGGGGTATAAGATTTGGGTTTAGAATTTACAGTTTAGATTTAGGGTCTAGGATTTGAGTTTAAGGTATAGGCTTTGGGTTTATGGTATAAAATTTAAATTCAGGATTTGAAGTTTGGGTTTTGGATTTAGCGTCTAGGATTTATGGTTTAGAGTTTAGGTTCTAGGATTTGGTTTTAGGATATAGAGTTTGGGTTTTGTGTTTGGTTTTAGGGTATAGAATTTAGATTTAGGGTGTAGGGTTCAGTGTCTATGTTTGTGTTTTAGGTATAAGATTTGGGTTTAGGGTATAAAGTTTTGGTTTAGAGTTACGGTTTGGATTTTAAGCTTAGCTGGCAGCGTTAATGTCGTTTAAATTAACATTATATTTTTAACTATTTTGGTTTTTTCTTTAAATATTTAATATTTTTAATTTATTAATCTATGTGGTATTATGATTGATTATGAGAGGTAAGGTAAATTTAAAGGTTCACATATGGTGAGGTTTTGGCTTTAAGTAATGTCAAACGCACCAACAACCTAATGGAGAGAGTTTAAGGTTTACATGTGAGGGGTTATGATCGGTGATCTGCAGAGCCAGGCTTGGTTTCACGGGCAGGTTGTTATAATAATTGTCGACTTTTATATGTGGAAATACTTAAGAGAATTGACCTGGTTACCTATGTCACCAAAAACCAGCTTGTAGAACTTCGGCCACAGTTTGAAATTAGCAAAATGACCTCCATAAGTGGATCCCTAGCAATGTGTAAGGATCCCTTCAATCTCTTCATTAGCCACTACTCTTCTATATAGCTGGTCCTTGCAAATTATGTAGAGGTATGGCTCATCCCAAAATATACTTTCATATCTTTGAAGAACTTCTTCTTGGCATAGCCTTCTAGGTTCAGTGGCTCTCTTCCAGTAGCTAGGTAATTAGCTAAATCCGCATACCAAGACCCCTTCTCATTAGTTGCCTTGACCTCTTCAAGTTTTCTACCAGTTGCAACAAACTTCGCAATCGCCATGATAGCCATGATTTTCTCTTCAAGGAGTGCCTCATCAATGGGAATACCACATTCAATCCTCATTCTTGACAAGTGATCAGCTACACCATTTTCAACTCCTGGCTTGTCTTTAATCTCAAGATCAAACTCTTGCAGCAGATGTATCCACCTTAAGAGCGTTGGTTTTGCATCCTTTTTAGCCGAAAGGTGTCTCAATGCAGCATGATCAGTGCAGACAATCACCTTGGAGCCCACCAAGTAACGTCTAAACTTATCGAATGCAAAGACTATGGCGAGAAACTCTTTCTCTGTTGTGGCATACTTCATTTGAGCATCATCAAGAGTTTTACTAGCATAGTAGATCACATGAGTTTTTTTATCCTTCTTCTGACCCAAGACAGCTCCCACAGCATAATCACTAGCATTACACATGATCTCAAAGAATAGATCTCAATCTGGTGGCTGAACAATAGGAGCACTAACCAGCTTAATCTTCAGCTTCTTGAACGCTTCAAGAAACTCCTGATCAAAGTTAAAGGCAGCTTCTTTGCATAACGAATTTGTCAATGGCCTTGCTATCTATGAGAAGTCTTTGATGAATCTTCTATAGAACCCTGCATGACCCAAGAAGCTTCTGATATCCTTCACTGATCTTGGTGGAGTTAAACCAACCATCACATCAATCTTGGCCTTGTCCACCTCAATACCCTTCTCTGAGATCTTATGCCCCAATACAACCCCTTCATTCACCATGAAATGGCATTTCTCCCAGTGGAGAACAAGGTTTGTATCTTCGCATTGCTGTAAGACCCTGCACAAATTAGATTGACAAGCAGAGAAAAAAGATCCGTACATGAAGAAATCATCCATAAATACCTCCACAACATTCTCAATGAGGTCAGACAAGATTGACATCGTGCACCTTTCAATGGTTGCTGGAGCATTACACTGCCCGAATGGCATCCATCGATAAGCGAAGGTACCATAAGGGCATGTGAATATTGTCTTCTCTTGGTCATTTGAATGTATGGGGATTTGGAAGAATCCCGAGTACCCGTCAAGAAAACAATAATAAAAATTGTTTGCAAGCCTCTCTAGCATTTGATCAATAAATGGTAATGGGAAATGATCCTTTCTAGAGGCTGAGTTAAGTTTTCTATAATCAATGCACATCCTATGGCCTGTTATAGTTCTGGTGGTATTAGTTCATTCTTATCATTCTTTACCACAGTAATACCACCCTTCTTTGGAACCACATGTACAGGTGATACCCATTTACTATCTGAAATTGGGTATATCACATCAGCATCTAAGAGTTTAAGGATCTCTTTCTTAACAACATCCTTCAGGTTGGGATTCAACCTTCTTTGATGTTCTATAGAACTCAAAGATTCATCCTCTAGATATATCCTATGCATGCACAAAGAAGGGGATATCCCTTTGATATCATCTAATGAGTAGCCAATTGCTTTTCTATACTTTTTAAGCTCATTTAAAAGTTTAGAAAATTCATTGTCAATAAAAGGCTACTCACTATGACAAGATATGTGTTATTAGAGCCAAAAAAGCATACTTTACACTATGGGGAAGAGGTTTTAGCTCCACTTTAGGTGCTTTGAGTTCACTCCAATCATCTTGTTGGACCTCTTCTTTAGTATCTACTGAAGCAATAGCTTGGACATCTTGGGGGCAGCTCCTCAAACTCGTCCATATCCACCAGCTCCTTGTGAGAATCCAGCATCCTAGCATACTCATGGCTTTCTTTGTTGTCAACTACTTGGTCTTCTCTTTCAACAGTTAGAGCATGTTGTAGAGCATCCTCAAGTGCCATCTCCTCTAAAAACTCATCAGCTAGAGCATCCATGGCTTCAATGTAGAACACTTGGTAATTGATGGTGGGCCTCTTCTTTACCTCTTTGATGTCATAATGAAGGACATGCCCTTCTCCAAGGTAAAGATCAACTTTGCCTTCTTTGACATTTAGAATAGCTCCAGCTGTAGCCAAGAATGGCCCCTAATGGCTCTTTAGGTTCTTCATCCATTTCAAGCATCACAAAATCTGTAGGAATCTCAGAATTTCCAATCATCACAGGGAGGTCTTCCAAGATTCAAATTGGGATCTTTACAGAGCAATCAGCTAGCACCAAAGAGAGTCTACATTTCTTATATTGAGTGAACTCAAGCTTCTTAGCAATAGATAAATGCATGAGGCTCACACTAGCTCCAAGATCACTAAGGCATCTCTCAAATGATAAGGGACACAAGGTAGAGTGAAGGTTCTAGGGTCTTCAAGCTTCTTAGGGATAGTCAGCTTCTTGATAATGGCTCTGCATTCATGTGTTAGCACCATCATACCTTCCATTTCCTTCTTCTTTTGAGTTACAACATCTTTCAAGAACTTGCTGTATTGAGGAACCAGCATGAAAGCATCAATGATTGGCATGGTCATTTGAACTTCACTCATTTTCTTTCAAAGATAGCTTTGTACTTCTCTAGAATATGCTTCTTGAATCTACCAGGAAGTATCAGCTTTGGATCATAAGGAGGAGGAGTGAAGGTAGTCTCCTTTGATGAAGTAGTAGCTTCATTCTTTTTCTCAACTTTCTTCTCCTCATCAACCTTTCCTTTACCCTTGGATTCAACTATCTTCTCCAAGATCTCTTCATTAGTTTTCTCATCAACTATCACTACATCATTATCTACATTTATTACCACCTCCCCACCTTTTTTTTCATTATCCTTAATGAGAACTCTTGTAGGTAACTCCTTACCACTTCTAAGAATGATAGCCTTCATTGTCTCCTTGGGGTTTTGCTCAGATTTTCCAGGAAGTGATCCTTGTTGTCTATTAGAGTGAGAAATCATTGAGGAAAACTGATTCTCTAGAGCCTTGGACTTGTTGTTGAGCTCATTGTAGCTCCCATCAATCTTTGAGTGTAAGTTCTTCAAATCATACCCCACATGCTTCTCACTTCTAGTTTGAGATTCCAGGATTTTCTTCAACATAGCCTCAGTACCACTCTCTTGTGGAGAAGAAGTGGAGGATCCAGCCTTGTTTTGTGTAGACTGGTTCCCTTTGGAAGAGTAGCCTTGAGGGTAGTTTTGTTGTCCTTCATAACCACCTTGTTGGTTGTTTGAGTAGGATCTTTTCTTGTAGTTGTTGTGCTGAAAGTTAGGCTCCTTCTTGTACCATGTCCCATTAGCATTGACAAAGCATAACTCCTCTTGACCTTCTATACCATCAACCTCATTAACCACAACATCCCCCTCTTGGTTCTGCTCACCAACAAAGTTAACCTTCTCTAGTCTTGTAAGGCTTTCAACTCTTTCTTAGTGTGATCTTCACCTCCACTGCCCTTGTTGCTCCTATCATGATCATCATTGTAGACAGAATCTCTCCTAGCCATGTTCTCTACAAGCTCCAAAGCTTCTTGTTCAGTTCTTCCCAAGAAGGAACCCTTGCTAGCAGTGTCAAGTCTGCCTCTATACTTAGGAAGAAATAATCTGTAGAAAGTACTAAAAAAACTCTCCATATTGAAGTCATGATGAGGACATTGAGAACTGTAGCTGTTGAACCTTTCCCATGCTTCTCCAAAGTTCTCAAGATTCTTTTGAGTGAATCCAGAGATCTCATTCCTTACCTTGGAAGTTCTTGAGGTAGAGAAGAACTTGGTAAGGAAAGCCTTCTTGCAGTCGTCCCAAGTAGTTATAGAATCCCTTGAAAGACTCTTCTCCCAAGTGTGGGTTTTGTCTCCCAAAGAGAATGGGAACAACCTCAGTTTGAATGCATCTTCAAAGACTCCATTGATCTTGGTTGTTCCACACAACTTTTCAAAGTTATCTAAATGGGCTAGTGTATCTTCCAAGGCAAGTCTTTGGCACAAACAACTTGGTCATCTCATTATCAAGAGTTTACAAATACTTGCTAAAAAGGGAATCCTGGATTAAAAAAAAAAAGATAGGGGTACTTGCCTTTTGTGAAAGCTGCATCATGGGAAAGCATAAGAAGTTGAGTTTCGATACAGGGAGTCATGATTCAGGTGAAGCTCTGAAATATGTTAATCCTGATTTGTGGGGTTCCACAACTGTAACTCCAAGCTTGTTCAAGGCGCAATATTTTCTGTTAATCATTGATGATTTTACCAAAAAAGTATGAATATTCTTCTTGGTGAATAAGAGTGAAGGTTTCAGAAAGTTTAGAGAGTGGAAGAAGCTTGTTGAAATCAAATCAACAAGGAGGTTGGCTGTCAAAGAACCGATAATAGTTTGGAGCTTTGTAACTCGGAATTCAATGGACCTGTAAAAGTAAGGGTATTTAAAGTTACATATCTTTTTTATACACGCCACATCAGAATTTCGTTTCTGAGAGGATGAATAGAACAATTATAAAGAAAGTAAGGTGTTTACTTGATGAATCTGGTCTCAGAGAAGAGTTCTGGGAAGTTGTGTCTACAGCTGTTTACTTGATCAAGAGAAGTCTTGCCTCTGCAACTGATAATGATATACCATAAGAGTTGTGGTTGGGAAGAAAACCAGTTTATAATCACCTAAGGAGGTTTGGATCAGTGGTCTACATACCCAAGGATCAAGGAAAGTTAAAGCCAAGGACAATTAAGGGTGAAGGTAGTCTCCTTACAACATGTTCACTGAATATCCGGCTGGTACAAAAGGGTATAAAGTGTTGTTTCTGAATGAGAGAGTTTTCCATCAGTAGGAACCTGTTGTTTACTAAGGATGTGGTGTTTAAGGATCCGAAGAAAGAAACTGCTGCAGATGATGTTTCATGAGATTCTGTACTTGTTCAACGATATACCTTATTATTTACCAGTTTTAGAGCATGTTATGGACCTCATTTGGAGTCTGTTATGTGTGTTTAGGCTATGTTTTAGAGAATTTACAGGTCCATGTACATTTTGGAGTTATGTGGAGTACATGGTGCATTTCATATGAAAAATCCCGTTGCTGACAAGAATCAGCTTAGTCAGAGTTGATACACGAGATTTGCATCGATCGAAAATGCCACCTCGGCATCGATCGATGGTCGAGGCCCGCAAACCCGACTTTGTTCAGAGCCGACTTAAAGCCCAAGACTACACATAATTACAATATTTCCCTTGACAATTTTTAACCTAATTTTTAAAGATTTCTGCCATTGTTAGGCAGAGACCTGCGCTTTTGTTTTTATAGAGTCTCATATTGTTTTAGAGGGAGAAGATCAATACTTCTTCATAGCTTTGTATTGGAACCCTGTTTTTTATTCTATGCATTTTATTCAATTTTATTTTTTTTATCTGCTTGATAATGTCTGAGTATTTTAATCTTGTTAGATTTAGGGTTCTTAACGGTATTGATGGATTATCCCAAAACTAGGATTGCTAAAAGAACTGATATCCATTAGTTAGGAGTGTTCTTAATGCATATGTTCTTGAGTAGCTAACTAGATTGATATACCTTTATTTTGACCCACTTTTAGTCATGTGTGTTTTAATGACTATTTATTATATTATAGAGGATTTTTAGAATATGTACAGGTTAAGGTACGTTCTGGAGAAGTATGGTGATTTTGGTGTCTTTTGGAGCCTGTTGAGTGCAGGACTGTATAGATGCGTCAGATGTTTAGCTATGGATGGAGACCTTCCAACTGTTAGATTGAGCCCATCTTTTGACCCAAGATATAGAGCTTTGAGTTAGCTTTCCAAAGACACCGTTTTGAGGTCAATCAGCATCCTCTAGCAGAAGGTATGCCCGTGTTAATGATTTTGGTTATCTACAACCAGGTGAGTTTGGCATACCGAGGGATCCAGCAGGTTATGCCAGAGCTTTGGATGAAAGAGTTCTACTTATCTCTAAAGAAGATGTAGAAGATATGCTTGCAATGGCTAATGGATCAGGAAATCTCTTCAGACAACAACACAACAGTCATGCAGACAAACAAGCATCGATTGATAGCAATTACTATGCATCGATCGACGCTAACCTTCCAGAAGACGAGCAAGCTGAGCACAATAGATCAAACACCTACAATTCTCCAGCATCGATCAAACACCTACAATTCTCCAGCATCGATCAACATAATATCTACTGCACCGATCAACGGTTTAACCAAATTTGGATACATATCTTTTGAAAATTAAAGAAGAATATTCCACTGGGAAAGGAAAGATGAGTATGGCATCTACCGAGATAAGGATGATAATGCACAAGCCAGAGGCGGCAGAATCGTCAATGTGTCAAAGGAGGAAACCAGAGCAGTTTTGGAAAGATCTACAATGCATGAACAAAGCCATATATGTTTACCCATAGATGCAAAGAAATTCACCACAGCAATGCCAACACCAGCAACATACATCATAGAAAGTATTGATGAGATAGTCAATGCAATGTACAGAGCCCAAGATATGTCATTGGATGATTATTACAAGAGGCTTGATGATGTCTAGTATCCCGTAGACAAAAGTCTTACATGTTTGACTACACACATGGAAGAGACGAGACAAGAGCTAGATACCAATCGGAAACATCATGCAAGAGAAGCAGAGACACTGACATCGATTGATAGTCGCATCCGACCATCGATCGATACTGAACGCGACAAAGAGAAGCTGGTAACATAGAAGTTTTTACAAGACAAGCTCGATAAAATTCAGTTTTTAATCAAAATTATGAAGGAAAACACCTGCAAGATCTTGGAAAACATTACAGAGAAAATATATGCCAGATTTGGAATGATGCATACTTGTATTCAACGCCTTTAGGGGAGGATGAGTGCAACGAACACTTCTATAGAAAAGTTAAAGGACGGTGAGACCAACGCATCAAGCGACGCTCGTTATCTACCATCGATCGACACTTCACTCGAATCTCACCTGGTCACCGCTAAGATACTTGAAGACAAGTTAGACAAAGTCTATGAAGCCCAAAACACCATGATGAAGAATTTCAGCAAAGGATTGGGAGATGGACACTTCTACACATATAGAAAAACCGAAGTCACACACATTCCTATTCTTCGAAATGAGGAAAGGATAAACAAAATAGAAGCATCTGGAAGAGTCCAAAGAACTAATAAGGAATTTTTAGATCATAGATCATAGTAGTATAAAAACTGATGTAAATCCAATCCTAAGTCATTTTTAAGCAGTGAGAATGCAAGCTAATGCTCAATCTAACTGCAACTAGTTTAGTGAAGTGATATGATTCAGGAACATGACTAAAATGAAATAAAGGAACAACCTTTATTTCAATAAGTGACAATAGGACCCATGGGACTAGGCATTTGATTTCAGGTGATCAAGATTCAATCTAAAGATGAAAAGCTTTCAATCACAATGTATCCTTAAGTCTAAACAACCTTACTAAGCAAGTTCATTGTCAAAATAAATGCTCATTTGCTTTACCTAATCAAACAACAAATGTCTTTGGTTTAACTAACTCAAGCAATCATTAAGAATGAGTTTATTAACTATCTAAAACCTCCTAGCATCAAATTGTATAAATACAGTTGTTATCCCAAAGTTGGGACTTATCTTTTTTCTCTCTAAAACATTTGACATATTGGTGAAAGTTTGATGCTTTAATATAGATTACATCTTATTTCTTGTGTTCTTTAGGAGTAAACATGTGTATTAGTGAATAGATCCATCTTGGATTCATGGGCTAGGGTGATTAAGTTAAGATCTAAGGCGTTCAGTTAGATTGGCTACGAGATTCATACCCTAGCCCATGAATCCAAGATGGATCTATTCACTAATACACATGTTTACTCCTAAAGAACACAAGAAATAAGATGTAATCTATATTAAAGCATCAAACTTTCACCAATATGTCAAATGTTTTAGAGAGAAAAAAGATAAGTCCCAACTTTGGGATAACAACTGTATTTATACAATCCTTGAAAACCTAATGGTTTCTAATAAAAAGTCTAAAATACCCTTTAAAACACTAAATCCAACCAACGAAAAATGCGGCCCATATAGGTGACTTGGGCGATGACCCGCGTCGACCAACCCACACTGGTCCCTCGTCCGCTTGCGTGCGGGTAAGGGAATCCACGGCCTCGACCCCGCGTGAGCTTCTATCGTCCAGATCCTCCTTCGTCCGCGCCGGTAAGAGGACCCGCATCCTCGATTCCGCGTGGCCTCTTATTCATGTCTTCTTGGTTCGTCCGCGTGGGTAAGGGTACCCGAGGTAGACTAACCCACGCCATGATCCACCAAGTTTTACCAATATTCATTCTTCATCTCTTTTTTGAACCACAATGCTTTTAAACACCTCCAATCACTCCATAGGACACTTCAACACCTGATAAAGACATATGAATGCAATATTGATCCTAAAGATGCTTAATTCCCAATCTATATGACCATTGTGTACAAAATGGATGGCTAAAACAATGCAAATATGCACGATATCAACTCCCCCAAACATGTTCTTTACTTTTCTTCAAGTTAATTTGCAAGAACTCATAGGAAGAGAGGTTTGATGGTGGGATCTCATAGCCAAAAGAAGTACTTTCTAGTACTCAACTTGAAATCCTAAAGAAACCTAGCAAATAGCATGAGCACACTCTCTTATTATACTCTAGCTTCTCTAGGCCGATCAATACTCTTATGCCTTTACATAAATTGCAATACTCATCAACCAACAAGTTCCTTCAACCATCTCTCACATTGATTCATACACACACACACAAGGTGAATTCTTGCAAATGGACAAATGATCTCAGTCATTTGGTTTGGTGAACAAAATGGTTTAATGTGAAACAAAAGGGGTTTCAAATGCATTTTTTCATGGTGGCTTACACTCAAAGATAGGAGCTTGATCATTATGCAAAATTTATCTAAGAAAAGGAGCAATTCATGCATACAGTAACTTGTTCTCATCATTCATCACCTTTCCTAAATGACTTCAATCTCTATTCTTCTTCTATTAATTATCTAAAACCTTACAGATCACCCACCTTTATCATCACTCACCCAATGAACACTTTTTCTTTCTTATTTTAACCAACTAGGGACTCTTTCTCTTCTTTCTCACTTAGCTCTCATTATTTATTTTTCTTTTTCTTTCCCCAAATGTTTTATGTTTCTTTTCTTTTAGTTCTAAAGGTAATTGTACTTAAGGCTTCTAGAGCTTTTTCTATTTCTTCTCTTTTTTATAGACATCCCTAGTGGTTTTTTATTTTATTTTTCTTGCCCTTTTGGATCATTTCTTTCATGTTTCACACCCCCAAACCCAAGATCAAAATTAAGCTTACAAACCCAAAAACCATCCTATGTGCTAGCTTAAATGAGGTCTTAGTGCTAGCCCAAGATAAGAAAAAACCATTGTTGCTCCTAATACTCTCAAGATTTTGCACATGACTTGCTTTCAAAAAAAGGCCTCACTCAAGCAAATCAATGTTGGCTTCAAAAAAATGGTAAGGGTTAAAGAGTATGGGAGTGCCATTTGGTTTAACAAAGAGTGGTACAATGGAATAAGATAACCCAAATGTGTATGAGATCTATGACTAAGTATACAAGTTCCCATATGCAAGATAGATTAAGTTTATTAAATTCAAGTTCATCTCAGAGTTTGTTTTAAGTACAATGCCTATATTAAGCAAGCAAACATGTTTCAAGAAGAGTTATCAAGGCTCTAAGTGTACAAGGCTTTCAAGAGATGCTTAAGCTACTTGATATGCCAGCTAGGGTATCACTTTGAGTTCTAGACTAGTGTTCTTTATAAATCATTTTAAATCATTGCTCCCTATGCAAATGAATGCACCCCTATATGCATGTTTCTAGACTTCTTTTTTTTTTCTATGCAATTTGTATGCTTTAGACTCAATCCTAAGGGTGCAAGATGCAATTACATGTTTCTTTTTGTGTTTTTCAAAATTTTCAAATGTTTTTGGTTTTTATGTGCATATATGTATGTACAATGCAATGCATGAGACTCAAAATCATCAGCGAAAACATCATCAAATACTTAGTACCTCCCCAAAACTTAGTTCACACAGTCTCTGTGTTAGTAAGTTGAGAGAGATACTTAAAAGAGAGATAAATGCAAAGAAAAACTGGTATATACAATTGAAATGTGATGGAGTAGCTCACTATGGAGCTTGGGAAGAGGGAGTTGTCTCATCCTTGGTGTAAGCTTCCTCATCTGCTGAGGCAAGGGATGGAGACTTGTTTCTTGAAGTGGAGGGGTGAGCTGGTGGGTTTCTCTTCTGGTGGAGCAGCTGTTTCCTAGTGACAGAGAGACTGAGGTCCAAAGGATCATGTGAGGGCTGTGGCTGGGGAGTAAGGGTGTCAAAGTATTCTTCTGTGCATCCTGCTACAGCCCTTCTCTTCAAGATATCAGTCACCTTCTTTATGAACTGAGCTGAAGCCTCAGCTTGCCTCTTCGCTGTCTTCCTCATCTCCTTGCACTTGTTATTGTGCCTGAAGATAGTTCTGTCCTGAGGTTTGTTCCACCTCTGGAGATTGCCGAGATACTCATGAGCTTGGAAAAGGGGGCCATTGGCCAAAGCACCAGGGCATTGCTCAAAGTGATAACGAGGAGGGCCATAGAGAAGCTCAGTGTTTTTGCTAGCATTGTCTTTCTGGAATACACCAGATTTCACCGTAGTCTTTTTCCTCTTTGGAGAGTTCATGTGGCCTAGAGGGCCATGGGATCCAAGGAACTGTTCTTATCCAATATTAAAGCTAATCACTCCTGGATGCTTCAAGCTTATTAGGTCCCAGTTTATGAGAATCACTTCAACTACCTTGTTAAACTGCAGGTAAGAGTAGACACAAGCTCTTGAATTGAACCTTCCACTGAAGCACTGAGCTTTTTCCTCAAGTATTTTCCATCTAAGAAGGAGGGGTCAGCTGCATCATCTCCGAAGTGGATAATATTATGCTCAAGCAATAGGGTTATCAAGCCACCAGTTTGAGGTTCAGGGTCACTGGTTGTCCAAGCCCAATCTTTATAGTACATGGGGCGCTTCACAAAGAATCCCACCATTCCAAGTCTTTGTAGAAGTCAATTCTGACAAGAGGCAACTGAGGAGGTTAAGCATAATATTGGACTGTTTGGTGAAGAAGTTGCAGATCTTCCTCAGTGACAGTTCCTGGTTCCTTTCTTGGGAAGATGGTGTGGACAATCAACCTGTGGAGATAGCGCACTGAAAGATGTCGAATGGAAGCATTCTTGTCACGAATGGTGTTACAATTCTTGCTAGCCAACACCTTCCAAACAAATTTTGTAATGTTCTCTTCCATGGAGGCATCATCAAGGTTTGGAATGGATGACTCCCCAGAGTCCTTAAGACCAAGTACTTGCCCAATCTCCTTGAAGGTTATGAAGTGGACTCTCTCATGGACCTTGGATTTTATCTTTTCCCATCCCTGCCTCACATGCTTAGAGGTGTGAAAGGTGACCTCCAATGATGCCAAGAACTAACATGAGACCTTCTTGTAGGTATGGCGAGCCATGGCGAAGAAATTTTGCATGTTCATGTGCTCCAGCATTGGCTTGATGTCTTCATCCATCCCCAACTCTTCCATAATCTTGATATCAGAAAATCTAGTTGGAGGCCAAGACACACCATGCTTGAAGTGTTCAAGCAGCTCAGATTCAGTTGGCTTCTTGCTCCTACCCCTCTCAAAAGCAACCTCTTTTCCCTTAAACATCTTGGCTTTCTTGACGGGAACTTGTTCTTCTTCAGTGCTGTCCTTACTTTCCTCCACATGAGGAGGTGCTACACCCTTTCCCTTTGGCGCTTTAGCTCTCTTGGTAGGCTAAGGCTCCGCATATGCAAGCTGTAAAGGTGAATGGCATCTTGGAAGATGCCATGAGGATCAAGCGTGCATAGGATCTGAACCACATGATCTCTCCCAGGCGCGTCTCTTATTGTTGACTCCACATGTGTGGTCTTTGAACCTTATCTCCTCTTGTAAAGCAGAAACCCTCATGTCTTCTCCTATATATTGTGTAATCTCGCCATTAATAAAACTTAAGCAATTCAGACTCATTATTCTCTAAGTCTCACCATGGTTACTAATCTCTAATTTCATTTCCGAATTAAATCTCTTACCAATCTCTTCTTTAGTCTTTTTAATCTCTCTTTCAATCTCTCTTAGCTCAGATTAAAAAAAAATATCATGGTATCAGAGCCTGGTTGACTCAATCTGAGCTCGCGTTGAAGGTTTGAAGATTCAAACCTTGTTTTTGCCGGGAAAACTTAAAAATTGTTCTTGGTGGATGTTTCTGGATTCAAGACTTGTGTGGTCTTGGATAATCATTCCGCGTGAAGAGTAAAGACTAAAGCTTGGGTCTTTATCAAGTTGTGTGTGTCTTCTACAAAGGTTTTATCTTTATCAAGTTGTTGAAGTCTAGCTGGTGAAGATGGAAGGAGGTATGAAGATGAAGGTTCCGGTTGTTGTTAAAGGTGGAAACTACACTGTGGTCGCGGTTCCGTTTGTGGTCGCGGTTAGTGAAGACTGCTGTGGGGAGTAGAGGGTTATGGGGATCACATCACACCTGGAGAGGCTCCTAAACTTATCACTCAAGATGGAGATGAGGAAGATGTCACAAACGACGAAGACAAATGGGAGCAAGAAGACCTAATGGTGTTATCCGTGTTGCAAGGATTGTTGGATCAACCCATACTTGAAGCCTATGAAAGTAAAAGTGAAGAACAAGGATGAACAAGAGAGAGAGTGATCCGTGTAAGAGAGAGAGAGTGAGTTAGTGACAAGTAAAGAGTAATGAGAAAAATTGTTTCCTTAATTCTTATTTCTGGCTTGTGTTTATATTATATAGACAAACTGAATCACAGCAAAATAATAAACAAAGAAGAGTGAGTGGAGGCTGAAAGTGACTTATGCTAAACGGCCAACTCTCCCTCTCTCCTCTAAATAGATCATGTGACTTTAACTATTTAAATACTCCCACTTGCTTCTGATTGTTGCCAACGGTCTTCTTGACCAGAGAAAGGAGTGTGGACGATTTGAATCTTCAGTGCCTTGTCTTCCACAGTAAGCTAGCTTAGGGTTCTTCCTTGTAAGCCAAGGTTTACGGAATAGCTTGTAGGTCAAGATATGTACGAACATGTCTTCTTCATCTACTTAGCTGAAGTGTTTCTCTTAACTAGTTTCCTTGTGGTGACTTCATGTCAATACTCCCCGTCAAGCTTAGCCATAAGATATGGGTAAAGCTTGGACCCCATGAACGCATCCCTCATTAAAACCTTTGTGCTAAAACCCAATGGGATAAAACACACAAAGTAAAAGAGTAGATGCTCCATGGCTTAGAAGGATCATGATCTAGCTAAGTCTATGAGTCCCAAACTCGGGTGTATGGACTCACAGACCTTGCTGCTTGATCCCTTGGTGAAGATATCAGCTAACTGGTCTTCACTTCTTGTATAGCAAGGTAGAATAATCTTCTGCTCCACAGCTTGTCTCACCATGTGACAATCCACCTCAATGTGCTTTGTCCTTTCATGAAACACTGAGTTGGATGCTATATGAATAGCTGCCTGGTTATCACAATGCATTGTGATTGGTGTTGTTGTGTGTATGCCCAAGTCTCTCAGCAGGTTCCTGATCCAAATGAGCTCACTAGTAAGCTTCCTCATGGCTCTATATTCTGCCTCTGCATTTGAACATGATACCACCTTTTTCTTCTTGCTCTTCCAAGTCACTAAGTTGCCTCCTATGAAAGTGCAATAGCCTGTTGTAGACCTTCTGTATACTCTATCACCAGCCCAATCTGCATCACAATACCCCACTATCTATGTGCTTTTGTTGCAGCCCATGAATACACCTTGACCCGGAGCTTCCCTTAGGTACCTTAGAATCCTTTCCACCATATTCCAATGGTGAACTTTAGGACCTTGCATATACTGACTCATTTGGTTCACTGCAAAGGATATATCTGGCTGAGTGATAGTTAGATAGATCAGTTTTCCCACCATTCTCCTATAAAGTTTGAAGTCTCCAAATGGTTCATCTTCAAACTCCCCCTCACGCAAGACTTTGTATCCTTCTTCAAGTGGTGTTTTGGCCATCCTTCCTCCTAGCTTTCCTGACTCATTCAATAGATCAAGTGTGTACTTTCTTTGAGATAGAAACAGCCCTTCCTTAGAACGGCACATTTCTATTCCTAGAAAGTACTTTAGCTCACCCAAATCTTTAATATCAAATGAACTTTTAAGAAAAAATTTAGTGGAGATGATACCTTCTTTGTCATTTCCAGTGATGATTATATCATCCACATAGATCAAGATTACCACAATACCTTGCTTGCTTGCGAGTGTGAAGAGTGTGTGATCAGCTTCTGATTTTATAAAACCTCTTCCATTTAGGGTTGTACTCAACTTGTGATACCAGGCTCTAGGTGATTGCTTTAGACCATATATAGCTTTCGTCAATCTCAAGACATTCCCTGGTTTCACCATGCTTTCTAGGCCAGGAGGTGGTCTCATATACACCTCATCCTCTAATTCTCCTTGTAAGAAGGCATTCTTGACATCCATTTGCCATAGATCCCATTCTAAGTTCACAGCCACTGATATTATGATCCTTATGGTGTGAAGCTTGGCCACTGGTGCAAAGGTGTCAAGGTANTCTCATATACACCTCATCCTCTAATTCTCCTTGTAAGAAGGCATTCTTGACATCCATTTGCCATAGATCCCATTCTAAGTTCACAGCCACTGATATTATGATCCTTATGGTGTGAAGCTTGGCCACTGGTGCAAAGGTGTCAAGGTAGTCTTCTCCATAAACCTGAGTGTACCCTCTTGCAACCAATCTGGTCTTCTTCTTCTTTGGCTTTCCATTAGCCAAATATTTGATGGTGAAGAGTTACCGGCTGGTCACAGCTTTCTTGCCCTTAGGTAACTCATTCTCAAACCATGTGTCATTCCTTTCCATAGCACCCATCTCTGCTCCCACTGATTCTCTCCAACCCTCATCTTCCATTGCCTCTTCATAGGTCTTTGGAGTGAAGTCTTGGTCGAGATTAGTCATAAAGACTTGGTGTTGCTGAGGGAAAGTTGCCATTGAACATGCTGCTTTAATAGGATGTGCAACAACATTGTTGTTGAAGTACACTCTTGTGTTGATCCAGATAGATGGAGGATGTCTAATCCAAGTGCTTCTCCTTAGTGGTTGAAGTTGTTGTTGTTTCTCTTCTCCCACTGGTTCTGGTTCTCCCATAATTTCACCAGCCTCCTCCTCATGACCTGTTTCACCATCTTGATCATGTGCACTTGCTGAATCATCTTCATTCTCTCTTGATTGTTGTGATTCTTCATTTGCCCCCTCAGGTTCAAGTTGGTGAGACTGAGAGTGTGATTCAGGGGCTCTAGTTGCTGATGAATCTATGGTGGTTGAGGGAATTGAGGAGCTGATTCCTAGACTCTCCATGATGATCCGAAGGTTGGTAGCTCTATCTGATCCTCCATGAGACAAATCACTGATATCTTCCCAATTCTTCTTGTCATAGAACCCTTTTTCCTCCACAAATTTGACATCCCTTGACACTATAACCCTCCTAGACTCTGGACAGTAGCATTTGTACCCTTTTTGTGTGTGTGCATATCCAATGAACACGGCTTTGACACTCTTAGGGTCTAGCTTGCTTCTTTGTTCACCTGGTACCAACACATAGCACACACATCCAAACACACGTAAGTGATCTAGAGGAGATTTTGTTTTATGCAATACCTGAAATGGAGATTCATCTTGCAGGATATTAGTTGGTGTCCTATTGATCAAGTAACATGCAGCAACCACAGCATCACTCCAAAACCTTTTAGGACCGCTGGTATGGAACATCATACTCCTTGCTACTTCCATTAGGTGGCGATTCTTCCTCTCAGCCACACCATTTTGCTGAGGTGTGTATCGACAGCTTGTTTGGTGAATGATCCCATGTCTAGCTAGGTGGTATTTGAAAGCATAACTTGTGTATTCTCCACCATTATCAGACATAAAAATTTTAATCTTAGAGTTGAAATGGTTAGTGACATAGTTTTGAAAGTTTGTAAATGCTTCTAAAACCCTATCTTTGCTTGGGATCAATGTTAACCAAGTAAACTTTGATTTTTCATATATAAATGTAACAAAGTACTTATGATTTTCCCTAGATAAACAAGGTGCTGTCCAGACATCAGAATGAACCAAATCAAAGCAGTTTTCATAAATAGTTATAGATTTAGGAAAAACAGATTTGCAATGTTTACCAAGGATACAAGCTTCACAGCTTTCATTTTTAAAAGATAGATTAGGTAACATCAATGCTAAAGCTCTAGAATGAGGGTGGCCTAATCTAGCATGCCATAAAACATCAGTAGATAAAACAGAAGTAGATTTAAACGCATAAGATAAATCTAATCTAGTCTTGGTGTCTTCAAGAACATATAACTCTCCTTTGCTCACACCTTTTCCCAGCATCTTACTAGTCTCAATATCCTGAAAGCAAACCTCATTAGGACTAAAAATCACATTACAATTAAGATCATTAGTAGCTTTCTTTACTGATAGTAAGTTGGAAATAAAGGTAGGCATATAAAGAGCTTGAGATTCTTTGTCAAACAAGTTCAAATTCCCTACACTTTTAATGGGTATACTATCTCCATTTGCTATCAAAACATTACCTAGTGCTGGTTTGATATTACTAATGAGGTTAACATCCCTAATCTTGTGATGTGTAGCTCCCGAGTCAACTATCAAAGGTCTACTAGGTTCTGATGTATTTAACATAGATTTTAAAGCAAAACTACTAAGGTTACCAGAGTTGGCATTGAGGGCCTTTATGAGTGCCTCAAAGTCAGACTTGCGGATGAAGGAGTCATCATTGGAAGGCTGTGAAGATCCAGACCCAACCACCTGTGTAGTTGCTGCCGTAGCTCTCCCATCCTCCCCCATGCGCATTGCTGCATTTGTAGGCTGTGACCCTTCTTGTGCTCTAGCTTCATTAGCCTTAGGACGGTTGTATATATTTGCTGAGGCAGGTCTCAAGTGTGGGTGTATTATCCATAAGTTGGTTTTAGAGTGACCTTCCTTCTTGCAATGCTCACACATGACTTGTGTTTATCTCCTCCACAACCTCTAGGCTTGAAGTAAGACTTATTAGCTGCTGCATTATCTACCTTCTCAGCTTTGTTGGCCATGGTTAGCTCGCCTTTTCCACCAAATAAACCTTCTGAACCTAGCTCCTTCTGTAGTTTAGAGCACAATTCATCATAGCTTGGAAGCTCCTTGGACCTTAGTATGTGCTTTAGGACATCATTGAAGCTTGGGTGAAGTGTGAGCAACAGTCCAAAGACTTTGTCTTGCTCACGCCTTTCTTCAAGAACACTAGGGTCACTGGTGCTTGGTCTCAGCATCTCAAGCTCTGACCAAAGCGGGCTGTACTTTCTTAGATGCTTGGTAAACTCCATCTCCTCTTGATGCAAGTTGTTGATGGATCTTTTCACCTTAAAGATCCGGGTCAGGTTTGATGTGTTTCCATAAACCTTTTGATGAGTTTCCCACAGTTGCTTTGCAGTTTCACAGTGGGAATATGACTCCATAATGGGAGTATCAAGTGAGCTTTGCAAGATAGACAATACCATGAGATCCTCTTGTTCCCATTTGTCATTGTCCACCTCTACAACCTCCTTGCCGTCAGCTCCTTGGGTGATTTGCTTTGGTGCCTCACTTGTGGTGATGTGTTTCCATAAGCCTCGTCCTCCTAGAGCAGTCTTGGCCAATCTTGACCAGGTAATGTAGGTGGCTCCTTTTAGGGTAGCCGAAATCATGATGGGTTTGTGCAGCTGATAATATATCTTCTTCTTGCTTTTGTCAATCGGGTAATAGAGTGAATCTTAAGATTGAATGAAGTGAATGGAGTGAAACTTGTCTAGACAGGAGAAGAGAAGTGAAACTAGGTTTATATTACTTGTAGATAGGAGAAGAAAGTGAGAATCAACCAAGAAAAGAGTCAAGAACAAGATTCAGCCAGATTATTGTCCACTGGACCAATGGGTGTTCTTGAGCTGAAACAAGATTTTGCTTGGTTCAAATGAAAGAGTGAAGTGAGTAAAGTGTTTGTGCGGAAGTGTTTAAGGAAATCAGGAGCTTAAAGCTCTGATACCATGAAAGTAAAAGTGAAGAACAAGGATGAACAAGAGAGAGAGAGTGATCCGTGTAAGAGAGAGAGAGAGAGAGTGAGTTAGTGACAAGTAAAGAATAATGAGGAAAATTGTTTCCTTAATTCTTATTTCTGGCTTGTGTTTACATTATATAGACAAACTGAATCTCAGCAAAAGAATAAACAAAGAAGAGTGAGTGGAGGCTGAAAGTGACTTATGCTAAACGGCCAACTCTCCCTCTCTCCTCTAAATAGATCATGTGACTTTAACTATTTAAATACTCCCACTTGCTTCTGATTGTTGCCAACGGTCTTCTTGACCAGAGAAGGGAGTGTGGAAGATTTGAATCTTCAGTGCCTTGTCTTCCACGGTAAGCTAGCTTAGGGTGCTTCCTTGTAAGCCAAGGTTGTACGGAATAGCTTGTAGGTCAAGATATGTACGGACTGGTCTTCTTCATCTACTTAGCTGAAGTGTTTCTCTTAACTAGCTTCCTTGTGGTGACTTCATGTCAATAGCTTACAGCTACTGTACCACGGCTAAGGATCTATGGGATTTCTCAACAAGGTCTATGGTAATGTCTCTAACCTAAGTCGTGTGTTTGAAGTCAAGAGAGCAATAAACAACTTAGCTCAAGAAGACATGGAGTTTACTAAACATCTTGGAAGGTTTAGAGCTCTATTGTCTGAGTTGGAGATGCTTAGGCCTAACACCACGGATGAGGATCAGCTCATTGAGAGACGTGAACAAGATAAAGTCTTCGGGCTCTTGTTAACTCTCAATCCTTCTTACAACAACCTCATCAAGCACATCCTAAGGTCTGAGAAGCTTCCTTCACTAGAAGATGTTTGCGGTCAAGTTCAGAAGGAGCAAGGGTCAATGGGTTTGTTTGGAAGAGGTAAAGGAGAGCTGACATTGGCAAATCAGGTCACACAAGAAGCTCATGGAGAGGCTTATCAAGTTAACAAAGCCGCCTACGGACTGTTGACTTGAAGAACAGAGATGGTAGTGTGATGAGTGTGGTGGAATGAAGAGGTCTTGGGAACACTTAAGGCATTGGCCATAAGAGTTTGGTACGGACGAATGTAATCCGACTGTACGGACTCATATGGACCAAAGAAGCCTTAAGATGTCCAAGAGAGGTTTTGGTGTGACCAAATGAAGATCAAGGAGTGATCAAGATTTGGTACAAGCTTAGGGTAAGTCTAAAAGAGACTTGACCACATTTAGAAGAGGTTGGTGGAGTTTGGTCAGATGTGCAGAAATAGGGTGGTCGGGCCAGGCCGTACGGACTTGTACGGATCCGTACGGACCACAGTTGATCAAAACATACTTAAACCATATTTTGCCATAACCAAAGTTAAGGATGTGCAAAATTAGGGTCTTGTACGGACATGTCCGTACATGGTCCGTACAAGATAAGTTTGGGAGAAGTTCTGGCCGTATCAAGTTCCTAAACCGGCCAGAAATGTTATGTGCCAAGATAGGGTGACTTATCTTGGAAATCATGTGACCGTTGGAGCCAAGGAAGGAGAGGAATATGCCTTTGGCATATTGGAAGGACAAGGCCAGGCTGGAAAGGGAAAGGAGGAGCCTTTACCTTTACAGCTCACATGCGCCAACATTGACCAATCTTGGCCACATGTTCAAATGGAGATTCAAATGAATGCATCTCAGTCATTCATTCAAACTAGCCACCAGCCAAGAGAAGACCTGTCCACACACCATCTTAACCATCCATTTCTATCAAGCAATTGTATACATAGGATTTAGGTTTATGCTTTAGTCTTGTGTGAGCTTATAAAAGCAATGTGTAGGAGTTTTGTAAACTCTAAGCGAGTGAGGAGGCACAATGCCTCTCCTCCTTCATGATTGAAAAGCCAAAAGCTTAGAGAAAAGATATCAGTGTGTTCTTGATTAGTTTCCCTTAGTCTACCCCTTTCTTATACTCTAAATCTCTCCATAATCTCTCAAAGTCTCTAGTTTCTAATCAAGTTCATACTTTTGTTTCATAAGATTTCTTTCTTTACCAAACCAAACATCAAACTCGTTTTTCCCTCTCAAACACACACAACCAGAGTTGTTAGAACTCTTAAAAACAACATAGTATCAGAGCCAGGTTCATTAGAACCTGAGCTTAAAGCTTCCGCATAACCAGAGCTCTCTCCTCAACCCAAAATCAAACCGCGAAAGCACGTTCATCAGTTTTTGGTTCTTTGAAGAAAAGCTATCCAAGACATCAAGATGGCGTGTGCTCCTGTTCTATCAAGCTGTGTGGTCCAGTCCAAGTGAAGAGATCCGTTGGAAGCAAAAGAGGACGGAGAGGATTAGCTACCCTCTTTCAAAACTCCTTCTCCAAGCTGTTCTTGTTCATCCATGTACAAGAGAGACTTTAAAGAAGCTGGCGCCAAGAAGACTTGAAGAAAGGAGGGGTCTTTGGGTTGGTGGTACAAGATGGTGAGCCATGAACTGAAGGAGAAGGAAATGGGTGACGATCTAAAGCTCTAAACCTCAGCTAGCTATGGCTGGAACCATCCCAAGTACAAGGACCAACCTGGTTCCTTGAGAGTGAGCGATTCTGAACTTGATATATATTGCGCTTGTGTATTGATCTTATTGGGATTGTGTGGTGAGTTGAGAACTTAAGGATTGAATAGAGATTGCTAAATGAAAAAGTTTAGTTCTTGTTGCATATAAAGTTTTGGTTTTGGTGATTAAAAAGTTAAAATGAATGCTCCAGATTAAGTTAAAAGAACTAAGGATAATAAGATAGTATATCTGAATCTGGATGCTTTTGAACTTGAATCCGACTAAAACATATCATTGTCTGATGTTGTGTGATTATAGGTTTGGTTAGCTACGGTTCATGGTATGAAGAATGTGTTTATATTGAATCTGCTTGCATACATGATAGTAAAAACCGATTTATAGCTAATGCATTCTATCATAATGTTGCCTTACATTGAAGCATTAGATTCATGTCTAGATGCTGAGATAAGGAAAATGAGTATTGCCTAGGTAGCTTGATGATCTTGAAGGGATCTTGCTCGTGCCTAGAGAAGTTGCTCACATAGATAAGAGCTCGCAAGTGCTTGTTTCTGTCTAGTGTGGAGCTTGAGACATTAGTGATAAAATTTGATGAGAATCAAGGTTTGATCACAATGAATTTGTGTCTAATCTTTGCTGGAGTTTGAGTGATGTTTCAGGTTCACAAGAGGTGTGCTTGGTTCACCATCCATCCAAGTGCAAGAGGAAGACTTGCCCATTGTTGTAGGCAATGGAGAATGGTTCTTAAGACTCAAAGGCGCCACTGATGTGAAGGTCTCACTTAAGCTCACTTTCAAGCTTGGCTCTCTAGACTCAATCCAAGCTTGAGGAGGGGAGTAAGTGAGCTATAGGCGGTTCTTGTCCAATGTATGCACAATGATGAAGAAGCCATCCGGGTCTAAGCAGTGGCGTGTCTAGGCAAGAGATTGTTCAGAGCAGTCTTGGCTTATGTGAAGAGGAGGTTCTCTATCAATGCGGCTTCTAGAGTGAGGTGGTTGAAGAGTTACTGAGGTTCCACAAGCAGTCCAAGAAGGTGGTGTGATCAGAGTAGTGCAGCATTGATGTGATGAAGATTAAGAAGCAAGAAGCTGTCCCGTTCAAGCTAGACTTGTTCCACATAGTCTAGCTTGAGGGGGAGTGTTGAGAAGCTTCTTGTGATCCTAGAGCTTGGTGTTATTCAAGAGGAGAAGCAACCAGGGTTTGAGAAGCTATGTACTGAAGGAAAAGCAATGATCCAAGGCGGCTTCAAGTGTTGAGGTGATTGGAGTATTGCAATGAGTTCCCACATGGTTCAAGAAGCCGGTTGTTATCCTAGAAGAAGACGAAACCAAGTCTCACAATAGACTTAATGTGAAGTGTGATCTGGTTGTCGAAGCACTTAATATAACAAGACGGTTAGATGAAAGGGGGAGAGACCAAGATCAACATGGAGGAAGCACACATGGAGTTAGTGTGGTGCTAGTGAAGTGATGCACGGTTAAGGCATCACATGAGGGCCATGATCCAGGGTCTTTGTGTGTCCATCACACTGATGAGAACAAAAAGACCCACTGGCCAATCCCTAGGCCTTGAAGGCTCTACTCTTTTTCTTATGAGGGTTTTATCCCTAAGGAGGGTTTTCTCTCATAAGGTTTTTAATGGGGGAGTTCTTTAAGGTTCCAAGCTTGACTTAGGATCACCAGAGTCAAGCTTGAGGGGGAGTGTTGACTTGAAGAATAGAGATGGTATGTGATGAGTGTGGTGGAATGAAGAGGTCTTAGGAACACTTAAGGCATTGGCCATATGAGTTTGCTACGGACGGACGTACTCGGACTGTACAGACCCATATGGACCAAAGAAGCCTTAAGATGTCCAAGAGAAGTTTTGGTGTGACCAAATGAAGATCAAGGATTTATCAAGAGTTGGTACAAGCTTAGGGTAAGTCTAGAAGAGACTTGACCACATTTAGAAGAGGTTGGTGGAGTTTGGTCAGATGTGCAAAAATAGGGTGGTTGGGCCGGGACGTACGGACTTGTACGGATCCGTACGGACCACGGTTGATCAAAACATACTTAAACCCTATTTTGCCATAACCAAAGTTAAGGATGTGCAAAATTAGGGTCTTGTACGGACATGGCCGTACATGGTCCGTACAAGATAAACTTGGGAGAAGTTCTGGATGTACCAAGTTCCTAAACCGGCCAGAAATATTATGTGCAAAGAAAGGGTGACTTATCTTGGAAATCATGTGACCGTTGGAGCCAAGGAAGGCGAGGAATATGCCTTTGGCATATTGGAAGGATAAGGCCAGGCTGGAAAGGGAAAGGAGGAGCCTTTACCTTTACAGCTCACATGCGCCAACATTGACCAATCTTGGCAACATCTTCAAATGGAGATTCAAATGAATGCATCTCAGCCAATTCATTCAAACTCGCCACCAGCCAAGAGAAGACCAGTCCACACACCATCTTAACCATCCATTTCTATCAAGCAATTGTATCCATAGGATTTAGGTTTATGATTTAGTCTTGTGTGAGCTTATAAAAGCAATGTGTAGGAGTTTTGTAAACTCTAAGCGAGTGAGGAGGCACAATGCCTCTCCTCCTTCATGAATGAAAAGCTACAAATTTAGAGAAAAGATATCAGTGTGTTCTTGATTAGTTTCCCTTAGTCTACCCGTTTCTTATACTCTAAATCTCTCCATAATCTCTCAAAGTCTCTAGTTTCTAATCAAGTTCATACTTTTGGTTCATCAGATTTCTTTCTTTACCAAACCAAACATCAAACTCGTTTTTCCCTCTCAAACACACACAACCAGAGTTGTTAGAACTCTTAAAAACAACACGGAAGAGGTGAGGATAGGAGGTTCAATGGAACATGTGACCATTGCAAGAAACGTGGTCACAAGAAGAGCCAATGCTGGATCTTCCATCCTCATCTCAAACCAGCCAAGTTCATGAAGGAGAAAGAGAGTAGAGCTCACATGTCTGAAGGATCGAATGGGGCGGGTACAAGGAAGACAAGTGGTGGAAAAGGTCATGAGGCGACTGATGGCAAGTCAATGGTGGTGGTTTTGCGGGTAACAAAGACCAAGGCAATAACTACACCAGGCGCTAAGACATTGAAGATCTCATCAAGATCTTCAAGGACAATGGTAAACTTGCTTGTTACTGATTTGATGCCTCTATAATAGATGATAATCTGATCGCATTGTTAGATAAGCCTAGGAATGGTAGGATGAGTAGTATTACAAATGGTAACTTAAATAGGATAAATGAACCTAGTAATGTCTACACTCCACCTAGTATCCTTTGTCACAATGCAAACACTATGCTGAAACCTCTAGTGATTGATTCTGGTGCTTCTTGTCATATGATAAGTGACACAAGCTTGATTAAAAACATAGGTACTGCTAATGGAAATGTGATGATAGCTAATGGTGATAAAATACCCATTAGAGGAATAATTGACTTGTGATTGTTTGACAAGGATACTAAAGCTTTGTATATGCCTGAGTCTGTCTCTAATCTGTTGTCGGTTAAAAGGTGCACCAAAGACTTGAATTTCAATGTTATATTCACCCCGATGATGTGAGATTTCATGATATTAAGAGCAGCAAAGTGATTGGAAAAGGAGTCACTAAGGGAGAGCTTTATGTTCTTGAAGACTTAGCATCTATTTCTAATTTTAGTTGTTTCAATTCTGCTTCTGTTTTGAATAAGAATGCTCTGTGGCATGCTGGACTAGGACATCCACATACTAGAGCTTTAAACTTGATGTTACTAGGTGTTGTTTTTCAAAATAATGATTGTGATGCTTGCATTTTAGGCAAGCATTGTAAAACTGTTTTTAAGAAATCATCTATTGTTTATGAAAGCTGTTTTGATTTAATTCACTCAGATGCTTGGACTGCTCCTCGCCTATCTAGAGAGAATCATAAATACTTTGTAACTTTCATTGATGAAAAGTCTAAATACACCTGGTTAACTCTCATACCTTCAAAACATAGGGTGATTGATGCATTTAGAAATTTTCAAGCTTATGTGACTAACCATTATCATGCCAAGATTAAAATTTTTAGATCAGATAATGGAGAAGAGTACATGAGTCATGCGTTTCAACAACACCTTACTCAACATGGGATTCTTCATCAAACCAGCTGTCCTTACACACCTCAACAGAATGGTGTCTCGGAGAGAAAGAACAGGCACCTATGGAAGTGGCTAGGTCCATGATGTTGTTGAACTGAAGAAAAGATGGAGTTTGTAAATAAATAGTGCAAGCTCCAGAATATGTCTAGAAGAGTTCATGAGAAGGTATGGGAGGAATCTGGTTGAGAGTGCCATGGAGAAACCCTAAAATGCATTAGCATTTTAGGGTAATGAAGAAGTGTTTAAGTTGCATTGTGTGGCAAGCAACATTTGAAAAGAGCATTGGCGCGTAGTTTCATTTAAATGAGGAAGAGCTGGTCAAAAGAAAGGCAAGGTTACTTTACAGCTGGAAATGAAGAGCTGGAAAGGTTACTTTATGTATCTGTCCAAAGAGATGGGAAGATACATAAGGTGTGGTGGTGCATTTCTGTCCAAGGAAAGCTCTTGTCCAACCAGGCGCTTACACAATGCAAGAGAAGACCACAAGACTTAATCCTGGTCATCCAATTCAAATCAGAAGATCCTCACCATTTATTTCTTAGCTTTACTTTAGGGTTTATGATTGTAATAAACTCATATATGTGGGAACCGAAATCCACCTACTGTCAATAAATCGTAAAAAAGGAAACTTCGGGAAAACCCTAAGTTTCCAGAGGAACCGGCTATCTGCAGAACCGCACAACGAAGATTAAGAAAACGATAAACTTAGAATTTAAAAGAGAATAAACGAAATTGAGAGCAAAGAGGTTCTTATTCCGAATCTGCGTAAGAACTGGTACAAAAAAGAGTAGCCGAAAATTCTAAGAACGAAAAACCCTAATTGAGACGCAGCTCGCTAATAGAAAACAGAAATATTCCTAAATGCTCATTTTGGTGGTGAGAGCTCTGAAAATCGCGTGTCAGCTTCTGCCCTATGCCTCCTGCTTATATACTCCTTCTTAGGTGGGTTTAGTCTTTCCATTTCGCCCGAAACCGAATATATCGAGAACTTTCCATTTCTGTCAATCCTTCCTTTTCTTCCGCGGAAATCTTCTATTTATCTTCAAACTTGCCTTTTATCTTCTGTCTGCGAGTAAACCACCAAAATGTTATCGTATCTTCGGGTTTGATTTCGTTAATATCGCGAGATAGGTTTTTATCGTGTTTTAGGACCTTTCGGGCCGTTTTACGATAAAAACCGTTTTACGACTTTATACGAGACCGTTTCCTGATCTGATGCCGTTTGTACGATATTCTCGACGTTATTTATTAAAAACGCGTTTTTTATGATCTTAACGAAAAATCTCGGATATATCGTATTGTTTAGGCGACGTTTGGTGTCTTGCTTAACCGTTACCGTTTTATACGATTTCCTCGAGTTCTTTTCGAGAAAGCGGAGTTTTACGGTTTTTATCGTAGAATTCGAACGATAAGTCGGATCGAGACGAAACGAGAGACATTTTGGCCGTGGTTCTGAATGTGATCGTGTCGAAGGACGTAAGTTTTGAATCGAGGATGCGGGAGATCTCTAGTTCGCCTGCTGGCGAACTAAGCCGAGCTGGCTTAGTTCGCCAGCAGGCGAACAAGTCGGGGAGTTCCTAGTTCGCCTGCTGGCGCACTAAGCCAGCTTGGCTTAGTTCGCCAGCAGGCGAACTAGTCGTGACTAGTTCACGTTTTGCGGCTGTTTTGGTTTTTCACGATTTTGTTAAACGATTTCTCGAGTTTTATGAAACGATCTTCGAGTTTCATAAAACGGCTTCTCGAGTTTTATAAAACGATCTTCAAGTTTTATAAAACAATCTTTGAGTTTTATAAAACGGCTTCTCGAGTTTTATAAAACAATCTTCGAGTTTTATAAAACGGCTTCTCGAGTTTTATAAAACGAACATTGAGTTTTATAAAACGGCTTCTCGAGTTTTATAAACGATCTTCGAGTTTTAGAAAACGGCTTCTCGAGTTTTATAAAATGATCTTCATGTTTTATAAAACGGCTTCTCGAGTTTTATAAACGATCTTCGAGTTTTATAAAACGGCTTCTCGAGTTTTATAAAATGATCTTCGAGTTTTATAAAACGGCTTCTCGAGTTTTATAAAACGATCTTTGAGTTTTATAAAACGTCTTCTCGAGTTTTATAAAACGATCTTCAAGTTTTATAAAACGGCTTCTCGTGTTTTATAAAACGATCTTTGAGTTATATAAAACGGCTTCTCGAGTTTTATAAAACGGCTTCTCGAGTTTTATAAAACGATCTTCGAGTTTTATAAAACGATCTTTGGGTTTCATAAAACGACTTCGAGTTTCATAAAATGACTTCTTGGGTTTCATAAAACTATTCCTTTTGTATTTTTGCGGGGAATTTTGGCTATTGATTCCATCGTACCGATTTTGACCCCAACAAATAGCCCCCCAGGTCGTGAGAATCTTGGGGTTCTCGCGAGTGGATTGAGCTCGTTGGGCGAGTTTGGTAGAATTAGGCGGAACTTTAATGGCCAAAATTCCAAGGGTGAATAGTAAAATTCTTCCTTATAAGTAGATGGAGTAAAATTTTGAATTCTTTACCTCATCCTCTACAACTTATCCAAGAAACTTTTCTCTCTACTTCCTTTTATTTCTCCCAGGATCTTCAAGCATGTTTTCAGGAAGAAGGACTCGTTCCTCAACTAGCTCTAATTCTCGCAATTCTGAGAGAACGAGCTCGCAGCCTCCAGTTTCAGCTCCGAAAGAAGAGTATTCGTCCCCGTTAATCGACTCGATGGACCGTGCGGCTTTTTGGGAGTTGGGAGATGAGTCGAGGTCTGCTAGGCCCGGGACTTGGGTTCCAGCTTTGTTGGACGTCGATCAAACTTCCGGATATCCGAACTCGGCTCTTTTTAACAGTATCGATTACATGCACTAATTTTGACGAGTTCCAGAGGCAGTCGAGTTTCGTCTTCCACTTTCCGGGGAGGGCAACAAGGATGCGCCGGAGGGTTTTTTCACATGTTACAACATTTTCTTGCAACAATGCCACTTATGGTTTCCGATCCCGGAAATCATTGTTCGTTACCTTCGCAGGCTGGGGCTATCGATCAGTCAGCTGACTCCCCCTGGTTTAAAGCAACTCGTTGGTCTCTTGACGCTGAGTTATGAGCAGGGAATTACCCTTAAAGTCAATCATCTCGAGAGTCTATTGAAGCCCACGGGGCAGTCGCAGAGGATCACCTTATGCCCTCGTGACGAAATTGTTACGGGCTGCTCAACGCTCTCTACTTCTTGGTCTACTTCTTGGAAGAAAAAAATCTTCTATGTTCGTATTGACAGTGCGTCAGTCGAGGAGGATTACATTCCACTTTTTACGACCGTGTGGGGTTGATATCACTCAAATTACCCTAAGGAGTGTATTACTCTCATCAAAATAGGTTCAATCGTAGTACTTAGGGATCGAATCCACAAGGAACTAGAGACACAAAAGATATAATCCTAAGTGATTAAGCTAGGTTGAAAAAGGTTTAAAACAGTAAATAAAATAAGTAGCAATGGTAAGTTGCTAAAGATAATAGGTTTTGGGTTGAAAACGATGAAGGAAAATAGTTAGATTCAAGGTTACTATTCAGAAAATTAGGATTATATATCTATGGATGTCTTAACGAATTGCTTGCAAATATATGAGAACTTCAATCCTTAGACAAATCTATAGCTGTCGCTAGTTAGACTCGTCCATTGATCTGATTGCCGACTGCATCGATCGATGTTGGTATCGCAGTGTCGATCGATATAAGCTGTCGTCCATCGATAACCCTAGAAGAGTATCGATCG
Source organism: Eruca vesicaria subsp. sativa (assembly GCA_932364175.1). Lineage (NCBI taxonomy): Eukaryota > Viridiplantae > Streptophyta > Magnoliopsida > Brassicales > Brassicaceae > Eruca > Eruca vesicaria. Next base: position 79,608 of record CAKOAT010514043.1, read on the forward strand.
ATATTAAGTATCAGATCGGATCGAACTATTGTTCACCCGAGAATTTCTATAAGACCGACTATTTCATCGTGCCTTAATAGAGTCTGGGTTTAGCCAAATGATTTCAGGAAGATGACTATTAGATTAGTCAGTCCATAATCAATACTCTAGGTAGCAAGTCTAGAGTAAGCATTAGGGTTCATTTGGATAATGGATATAACAACTCAACAATCCATAGTTGGGGCTAATCCCTCATAACTATTTGAACCCCAAATCTAACATATGAATCTACTCAGACATAGCCAAGAGATTCATAGCAAAAGAATAAGAAAAGAAAATGCTTTTATTGCTAAATAGAATAGAATACAACACTTGGTTCAAAACTTCTTCCTCTTAAGGTTCATAGGCATAGCTATAAATAGGGAGTACAATTAGGTTAAAAACTCGTCAGGGGCAGTCTTATAATTTGGTGAGAACTTTGGCTTCAAGTTGGTCAAATAAATCTTGCTCATCACTCTCTGTATCGATCGATGGTACATTGCGTACATCGATTCGATGGAGGATCTCGACTTCAACTTCTACGGAAGCGTCATCGATCGATTACACAGGGTGTGTATGGATCGATATGTGTCTCTTATATCGGATCTTCGTAGTCATCTTGGAAAACTCTTCTTTAAGCACCAAAAAAGGCACCTAAATCATCACTTTACCACAAAATGCTCCTGAACCTGAAAACATACCTAATAGACTCCAAAACATAGATAATTATAATAAAAACATATAGAAAATATGACCAAAAGCGGGTCAAAATCATTGTCTATCAACTCCCCCAGACTTAACCTTTTGCTTGTCCTCAAGCAAACATCAAGTTAGTCTTTGAAAAGAAGTTTAAAAACAGCAGGGACTCAATCAAAATCTTAACTTAGAAATCATTACCTCTTACTTTGTTGCAAACCACATCTTATTCCATCAACTACAGAAGTACATTATGCCATATCCTAGCTTAGCAACCTAATCATCTAGCCAATCAACTTAAACATTCCTTGTCTGTCTATCCCCTCTACTGATTTCATTTATGCATAAAAATAAAGGTGTAGGCTTTACCTTGGGAGTATCGATCAAGGAACACTTGGATTCAACTCAAACAAGTTTTCAGGCATTCTCATCCTGGTTCCCTTTCTTTCTTTATCNAGCCAATCAACTTAAACATTCCTTGTCTGTCTATCCCCTCTACTGATTTCATTTATGCATAAAAATAAAGGTGTAGGCTTTACCTTGGGAGTATCGATCAAGGAACACTTGGATTCAACTCAAACAAGTTTTCAGGCATTCTCATCCTGGTTCCCTTTCTTTCTTTATCCCCCTTCTCTGAATCCCAACTCTTCTTTCTCTTATATCAATCCCAATGAACAGTTAATGTTCATTTTATTGATCTTTCTCAATTTGTAAGTGAATAGTGGGGTCATAGGTAATGTACCTCTCCCTCGCTGTGATCATTCCTTTGATTTAGAATAGTGGGGTCATAGGTAATGTACCTCTCCCTCTGCCTCTCAGGAAATCATCTCAATCTTTTATTTTCTGGGGATGCCGAAGGAAGGAAAGAAGATAACCAAAATTTTTGAGATTTTTACCTTCCAGACTTGCAAGAGGATTCCGATCCCTTGTATACCAAGCCCCAAGACAAGCAATAGATGTGAGGTTAGGTTGGAAATCAACTTTGGTTCTTCCAGACAATCATGAAAGTATTGACATAGGTGATCGGTGATCCACTTTAGCATCTATAGTACTTTCTGCAATCAATAAACCTAAAAATGGTGCTAAAGAGTGGTAAGATAAAAAGTAAGACTTTGAAAATTTTTCCCTTTCTTGACTCAATAAAACCAAATTTTGAAAACTTTATCAAAAAGATCAAAAAGAGGTAAAGTAGCATCAGTAATCGACTTCCCCAGACTTAAATCATACACTGTCCTCAGTGTATAATTAGTCGGAGTTAGAGCATAAGAAAAACTAAATATGTGTAACTGATATCGAAAAGTTGAAACAATATACCTGACCGATATGGGTATCGATCGATGGTGAGTCGCCATCGTCGATCGATGCGTGTTGGTCTGTGTCAAGCGATATCGATTGTTTTGTATCGGTCGATAGGTATGGATCGTGTGTCTATCTTCCTAAAAAAAAATAAAAACGAAACTAGTAAGTAAAAATAAAATAAAATAAATTAGTAAAATACCTAATAGTGGGTTGCCTCCCACTCAGCGCTTGTTTAAAGTCAGTTTAGCTTGACTATGGAAGTATGGTTGCTAGTGAGGTGGGTTGCAGGTACTTGTTGGTAAACAAGTGTCCTCCTGTTCTTGTGTTTCATCAAACCAAGAGGTTAGAAAGCTTCTTGTGGCCTTCTCACTTCTGGTCATACTAGTCTTCAAACCATAAACTTCTGCATGGATCTTTTCGAACCACCGTTCTAAGTTGGCAAGGATGTACTGATGGTTGCCAATCATGCTGTAGATGTGTTCTGTTGTGCGCTGCATGGTGTCGTGGTGTGGTGGATCGTCAGTGGAGGTTGGAGGTTGCATATCGATCGATGCGTTGGGTGCTTCATCGATCGATGGCGATGGGTCAGGTCGGCTGGCGAGCTGTCTCTGGATATCTTCTACCTCCTTCTGAATGTCTTCCATTCTAAGTTCCAGACTGTTAACATCATTTTGCACTAGGAGCCAATACTTGTCCAGTAGGTAGTAATCTTCGTTTTCACAAGCTTCAATGGATTTGTATATCTCGGATGTGGTTTCTTCAAATTCTTCCTTGGTGCAGAATTCTTGAGCACGGTTGTCGATCGATGGACTAGGTTTGTCATCGATCGATAGCTTCTGGAAGTGGTCTTCGATCGGGTTAGGTACGGGTGTATCGATCGATGCAGGGGGATCTGTATCAGTCGATGGCTGTGGTTGAGACTGCAGTTGTGCGCGTAGAGTGTTGACTTCTTCTTGTAAGGCGTCTCGTTTCCTTTGTACTTGGTCATTGTGGCTGGTCTGCCATAGCATTTCACCTCGAAGTCTTGATAATTGGTCCTCAAGGTCAAATTTCGCGCTTGCTATCTTCCAGTTGTGATCGCTGGTAAGGCCATCTAGCATGTAGGTGACTTTGTTCTGTGTGTAGAGCTTGCCATCTAGAACTCCTTTAGCAAACTGATCAGAATATCCCGGTAGACAGAAACAAGAACGTCCAAATAATGAGGCTCTCTTCAGCAAGTTTCTCATGTCTTCTTCGGTGACAGGGATGATGTCTCCGTTTACTGCTCTTGCATGGCCAGATTCATCTATGTAGACTCTATATTCATCTTTCTTTTCCCAAAAGAAACGACGTTCTCCGTTTCGGAAAGCTCTCTGCCCATACTCTCGGTGGGTATCGATCGATGCTCGTCTCCATGCATCGGTCGATGGGCGCTTTGTCTGGTTCGGGTCGTTTTCGATGATAGGTCCATTGGCCATCTGGAGTAAGTCTGCAACATCTTCTGGGGAGATAGGAATGATTCTCCCATCTATAGCACGTGCATGACCATCTGAATCCCTGAAAATACCAAACTCATCCGGAATTAGTGAATTTAAATCAAATTTAGTTGTTTGTACCTCGGATGGTGGTCTGTGATTGATATCGATCGACGGAGAGATGTCTTCGTCGGTCGATGGCTTGTAGGGCGTATCGGTCGATGGCTTGTACTCCCTGTCGAGCGATACTGGATCTGCAGGTTGAGTCGCGGCTTGTAAGGGTGCTGTGTCTACTGCAAGACTCTCGTGATAACCGCTGGCCCAGCTTCCAATCGAGTTATCCGTCTCGTGGTTCGTGTGGGACATAGACTGGTCTGCAGTAGGGTTCGTCGCTTGTTGATTCGAACCGTCGTTTGCGCGATCTGGGGTAAGGCATATTGATCGATGGACCAGGTGTCGTGTTGGTCGATGCTCGTCGGATGAAGGTCGGGATTGGAGGTTGTTCTTCATCTTGGCGAAGAAATCGGTACTCTAGAGCTTGTTCCTCCTCATAATCTTTTTCATACTCCTCCTGAGTATTGATACTAGAAAGCTTGGGCAAGTAGTGATCAAGTTCCCAATCGTCTGCGTTGAAATCGGCTTCTTGGAACTCGGCTTCGGTCCGTCGGAATGCTCCATCGAGCAATGGCCGGGTAGGACTGTCGGTCGATGGTGCTGCAAGGATATCAATCGATGGGGTAGTGGTGTCATCTGTCGATACTGCTTCTTCGGTATCATACTCTTCCATAGAATCAAATTCGTGGGAACAGAAACATGTGGCTACGAGTGTTGAGCTGGCTGGCCTTGGGAACTTGATTACTGGTACAGGATCGTAGTGAATGGAAGGGTTGATTAGGGTTAGGCGGATCTTGTTTGTTTGGAGGTCACAAACAGCTCCAACCGTGGCTAACAAGGCTCTTCCAAGTAGTAGAGAAGTCTTGAAGTTCAGCTTGTTGGAGGGGATATGGAAGTATATAGGAATTAGGGTTTCTCCAATCTGTACCTCAAGGTTGCGAACGATGCCTCCAGAGCTCTGCTGAGAACAATCTACAAAGATGATGGTTTCTTCAGAAGGCTCTATCTTCAGACCTAGATGATCGGCCAAGAGCTTGGGTAAGATGCTAACTCCAGATCCTCTGTCACGAAGGGCACGTGGGAATTCAACACCTCTAGTGGAGCAAGGTATTGTGAACTTCCCTGGATCATTCTTCTTCTTCAGTGTGATCTTCTGCTTGAGGCTATCTCTGACGTGGTTAAACATCCTCCTGATGTCTTCTTCTGTCTCCTTTGATTCTCTGAAGAACATCCACAATCTGTGTGAAAAGTAAGCTTCTTTAAAAAGTTTCTCTTTAGATATTTGTGGGAGTCGATTTCACCCTACTGTCAAATAAATCGTAAAAAAGGAAACTTCGGGAAAACCCTAAGTTTCCAGAGGAACCGGCTATCTGCGAGAACCGCACAACGAAAATAAGATGACGAAAATACTTAGAATTTAAATGAGAATAAAAGAAAACAGAGAGCAAAGAGGTTCTTATTCCGAATCTGCGTAGAACTGGTACAAAAAGAATTGCCGAAAGCGTAAGAACTAGAAAACCCTAATTGAGACGCAGCTCGCTAACAGAAAAACAGAAATATTCCTAAATGCTAGTTTTGGTGGTGGAAGCTCTGAATTTCGTGTCCCCTCCCTCTGACCTATGCCTCTTGCTTATATACTCCTCGCCTTGGCCAATCGATCTTTCCATTTTGCTCAGATTTGA
>CAKOAT010514043.1:94202-125433 GCA_932364175.1 Eruca vesicaria subsp. sativa
AGTTTTATAAAACAATCTTCGAGTTTTATAAAACGATCTTCGACTTTTATAAAACGGCTTCTTGATTTTATAAAATGATCCTCGAGTTTTATAAAATGATCTTCGGGTTTTATAAAACGGCTTCTCGAGTTTTATAAATTGATCCTCGAGTTTTATAAAACGATTCTTGAGTTTTATAAAACGATTCTTCGAGTTTTATAAAACGATTCTCGAGTTTTATAAAACGATTCTTCGAGTTTTATAAAACGATTCTCGAGTTTTATAAAACGATCCTCAAGTTTTATAAAACGATCCTCGGGTCTTATAAAACGATTCTCGAGTTTTATAAAACGATCCTCGAGTTTTATAAAACGGCTTCTCAAGTTTTATAAAACGGCTTCTAGGTTTATAAAACGACTTCTCGAGTTTTATAAAACGATCTTCGAGTTTTATAAAACGGTTCTCGAGTTTTATAAAAAGATCTTCGAGTTTTATAAAACGATCTTCGAGTTTTATAAAACGGCTTCTCGAGTTATATAAAATGATCCTCGAGTTTTTTAAAAAACGATCTTCGGGTTTTATAAAACGGCTTCTCGAGTTTTATAAAATGATCCTCAAGTTTTATGAAACGATTCTCGAGTTTTATAAAACGATTCTTCGAGTTTTATAAAACGATTCTCGAGTTTTATAAAACGATTCTTCGAGTTTTATAAAACGATTCTCGAGTTTTATAAAACGATCCTCAAGTTTTATAAAACCATTCTCGAGTTTTATAAAATGATCCTCGGGTTTTATAAAACGATCCTCGGGTTTTATACAACGATTCTCGAGCTTTATAAAACAATCCTCGAGTTTTATAAAACGATCCTCGAGTTTTATAAAATGATCCTCGAGTTTTTTAAAACGATCCTCGAGTTTTATAAAACGATCCTCGAGTTTTATAAAACGATCCTCGAGTTTTATAAAACGATCCTCGAGTTTTATAAAACGATTCTTTGGGTTTTATAAAACGATTCCTTTTATATTTCTGCGGGGAGTTTCGGCCGTTGATTCCGTCGTACCGATTTTGACCCCAACACCAACCGAGCTGAAGAAGTGGTTTCGAGGGAGGTTTCTCGCGTGAGAGATGAGTGTGCGGCTAGATCTCGCCGCGCCAAGGAGCTTTCTGATGAAAGGATTCGTTGTGCTCGTTGTGCGGGCAAGCGAGAGGTTGCCGAAGAGATGAGGGCTCGTCGTGAGCGATTTGCAACCGGTTGTTCGGTTGCCGAAGTTGTTCAACGGGCGTATGGTGATTATCGCGAATGTCGCAGGATTGTTCGTGGGTTATCCTTAACTCAGAAAGAAAGGTATTCGTTTTCTGAGGAATTCTCCGTGCGGCGGGAACACTTGGATCAGGAAAGGGATATGCAGCCTGAACTTTTCGACCTTAGGGCGCGCATGTGGGATCAATGGAAACCCATTGTGGTGTCGTCGGATTCAGTCAAAGTTGGACCTGGGATATCGGATGTGGATGGTGATGTTGATCAGTATGCGTTCGATGACTTCAATGTGTGATGTTATTAATTTTTTCGATTTCGTCGTTGTTTTCCGGGACTGGCCGTTGGTGGCTTTGAATCCCCACCGCTGGGCGGTGTGTACTTGAAGGCTTTCTAATAAGAAAATATTTTCTAAGTATGAAATTTGTGTTTTGTTTTATATGTAGAGGGAAGAATACGAGTTGTCATCTCGTATCTAACTCTTTGGTGTAAATCGTCCGATTCGTTAACTCGGGAGGTTTCGATTTTCGCGAGTGTTTAGATGTGGGCGAAGAGACATGCTTTAGGATCTCGATTCATTCCTTGAGACGTTAGCGACTAGTGTGCTGGGTTTAGGGCAAGACCTAGGTTTACTTTGGGGCTATGCGATGACTTGTCGGCTTTCGTTTTGCCCGTTGCGATTTTAACCTGACTCCATACCGATATAGAATTCGCGATAGGTTCTTGGCTTATACGATTCGTATTGTTGGAATCGAGCATCTCAACGGGAACAATTTCTAAGTTTCCCGGAAGTGCTGACCAAAAATTTGGATTTCTTTTATAGCGCGCTCTTTTATCCTAGTGGGATGTATGCGGACCGATAGGTCGATGCGTTTGTTTACGTTGGCTAGCGTGCTCGACAGGGCCAATCGCCGAGCGTTCGTGTTTTTATAGTCGCGGACGGACTTGGGGAAATATTTTTCTTGAGAGTTCAGGCGACGTCTGGCCAATTCTTTCCGAAAATATTTTGATATGCAAGTTTTATAAAAACGATTAAATAGTTGTTACTGCGGAAGTGATTTTCCGGATGATTGGAATTTTTTTTTGCGTTTTCGAAAGTATCGGAGATATTCTAACTTAGTCCTTATTAAAAATTTCGAAAATTTTTCGATTACAAAGAAAAAAAATTTTAAAAAAAATTTGGGAGTATACGAATACTCGTATACCCACCCACTGCCCCCCCCCCCCCCCCCCCCGTTTTGGAAGGGGGGATAGCTGAACTCATCTTTAGGCGAGCAGCCTACGTATTCCTTTCGGAAATCAAGCCATCTCGTAGTTCTGATTGTTTGCGCGAGTGTGCTTACTCGGCTGTAGACTTCTCGATCGCTTCAGCTGCGGGAACAATGTCTTTGTCCGGGATTGTCTCCTCCGGCCGGGTGGAAGCGATGGGTGCAGGAACTTCTGGTTTCTCGACCGTTGCTTTCTTTGGGTCGTCTTCTGCGGGCGGTGGCATGACCTTTGCCCGTTTTGGTTTCACGATTGCTACCGCCAATTGCCTCAGCTTATGTTCGGCCAGGAAGCTGGATCGCGATTGTCTTTGGCATCCCCAAATTGCTGCGACTCCCGTAGGTGTTGGGAATTTGATGCCTAAGTAGAATGTTGACTGAACCGCCTTCATGGAATTTATCCAAGGTGTTCCCATGATCACGTTATAGATAGCCGGGAAATCGACTACCGCGAAGTTAACAATTTTCGTCACTTCTTTTGCAGCAACCGGTAGTCGGATTGATCCCAGGGTCATCGACGTCTCGCCGGAGAAACTGGTCAACGTTTTTTGAATCGGCTCGACTTCCGAAAGGTCGATTCCCATGCGTGCTAGCGTGTTGCGGAAGATCACGTTGACAGTACTTCCGGTATCAACCAAGATCCGACCAACTTCTAAATCGCTTATCACTAAGTCGATGACAAGAGGATCGGCGTGAGGTTGGTCAATTCCGCCCGTTTCAGCGTCGTCGAATGAGATCACCCCTTTCGTAGAGTCATCCGTCGGCACCTTCCAACTCGAGCCGGTTTCGGCTTTACGTTGGTAGGATTTGATTAACGAGACGGTGTCATTGTAATATTGCGATTCACCGATAATCATGTTGATTTTTCGGCGGTTAGCGTCGTTACCCTTCTCGTCTTATCTTCGTCCGCGTTTTTCGCTCGACTGGTTTCCCTCAGGCAGAGTTTCCGCTCGCGCGTTCCTGTCGTTCTTCGGAAGGCGATCCGAATCGCGGATGAGATCCTTGACGCTGGATATCTCAGAAAGTTCCCCCGCGACCAATTTTGCGGCAAGTCTGGCGCCGAGAACTTTGCAGTTCCCGGTGGAATGCCCACAGGTTTGGTGGAGGTCGCAGAAAGAGTTCTCATCGTAATTCGAATTTCTCGTCCATGTGTTACCCGTGGTTCGCCCTTGCTCCGATCCGTAGTTGATGGCGTAGTTATTCGCCCCTTGGAGATCCTGTCCCTCGTGATGGACAAATTTGTCGTTACGAGAGTTCCTCTTTTTCTGCTTCTGCTCGGACGCGTTATCCTTTGCGGACGTTTTCGTCGGCTTATGCTTTTCTGACAGGATTTTAGTCTCCTCCTCGATGGTTATGTAATCGGTAGCTTTGTGGAGCGCGTCTTGGATCGTCCGCGGCTTTTCGAAAGTTATCCACTTTTGAAATTTTGATTTGTACCAAAGCGACTTTCTGAACGCGTCGATGGCGGCTTTGTCGCTAATTCCGCTAACCCTAGCTATGACGAGTTTGAACCTACTCATGAAATCGCGGAGAGATTCGTTCTCCTTCTGCACCAAGCTCTAGAGGTCGGCGTCGAAGGTTTCCGAGTTAATGAACATCGAGTATTGCTTCAGGATTTCCGAAGCCAGTCGACGGAAACTTCCGATCGAATTTCGCCTAAGTTTGGCGAACCATTCGAGCGCTGCTCCTTCTAGGTTTTTGACGAAGAGACTGCAGTAGCCAGCATATTTTTCGTAGTCCTTGAGTTTTGCTCGACCCATGGTAATCTGGAACGCCTGCAGGTGCGCTTTGGGATCAGATGTCCCGTCGTAAGTTGTCACCTTCAGTTTCCCGGGATCGGGCTGCTTGACCTCGGTGATGCGAGCCGTGAAGGGTGTTTTCCGAGATTCGTACAGTAGCTGATCGAATTCGGGTGCAGCGCTGGTAGCGTGATGAATCTGAGATTTCACCGCTTTTACCGCTGCGGCCGTTTTAGTGATGTATTCGCGGAGATCGCGAATCTCAGTCAGATTGCCAGCAGTTTTCCAACCTTGTCGGCGTTTTCTGCCAGTAACCGGAGATCGCTCCTCGGCGGTTTTTGCGTATCGTGCGCAGTCGAGTTCCTCCTCGTCTCCAGTAAGAGAACTTTGGGGAGAAGACTCCGGTAGAGGACTTCGAGTTTTTCTTCTCCTAGGATGGACGTCAGCATCTTCGTTCGACGAATCGGCCTGGTCACTTGTCTCTAGGTTAACCCTTTCGGTGCCGTCACCCTCGGTCTCCTGTTCGCGAGTAGGAGGTTTCTCCGATTCGTTTGGTGTCACGTCAGGGTTATCTTTTCCGGAATCCTTTTCCGGTAAGTTACCCTGCTCGGTTCTGGGACGATCCGTAGGAGCGCCGAAATCGAGCCTCCTACCGCGGATCTTAGTAGTTTCGCGGGGGCGAATTGCTCGGGTTTTCGCGGTTAGGGTTTCAACCCGTTTCGCGAGCGAACCAATGAGCTTTTCCTGCTCTTACGATTTTTGGTTAAACTCGGAAAGCATCTTTTTGATGGTCTCGGCGTTAGCGTTGGCCACAAACGCATCTTGTGGTGGTGTTGTTTCAACGTTATCGCGTTTGTTGCGAGTTTGGTTGTCACCAGTCATCGTTTCTTCGTTGGACATTTTGCGGCTTCGGTATAAGATAGATCCAACCCCCCCCCCCTCCTTATAGCGCCAAACTATGGGAACCGAAATCCACCTACTGTCAATAAATCGTAAAAAAGGAAACTTCGGGAAAACCCTAAGTTTCTAGAGTAACCGACTATCTGCAGAACCGCACAACGAAGATTAAGAAAACGATAAACTTAGAATTTAAAAGAGAATAAACAAAATCGAGAGCAAAGAGTAGCCGAATCTGCGTAAGAACTGGTACAAAAAGAGTAGCCGAAAAGTCTAATAACGAAAAACCCTAATTGAGACGCAGCTCGCTAACAGAAAACGGAAATATTCCTAAATGCTAATTTTGGTGGTGAGAGCTCTGAAAATCGCGTGTCAGCTTCTGCCCTATGCCTCCTGCTTATATACTCCTCCTTAGGCGGTTTTAGTCTTTCCATTTCGCCCGAAACCGAATATATCGGGAACTTTCCATTGCTGTCGATCCTTCCTTTTCTTCCGCGGAATTCTTCTATTTATCTTCAAACTTGCCTTTTATCTTCTGTCTGCGAGTAAACCACCAAAACGTTATCGTATCTTCGGGTTTGATTTTGTTAATATCGCGAGATGGGTTTTTATCGTGTTTTAGGACCTTTCGGGCAGTTTTACGATAAAAACCGTTTTACGACTTTATACGAGACCGTTTCCTGATCCGATGCCGTTTTAACGATCTTCTCGATGTTTTTTATTAAAAACGCATTTTTTATGATCTTAACGAAAAATCTCGGATAAATCGTATAGTTTAGGCGACGTTCGGTGTCTTGCTTAACCGTTACCGTTTTATACGATTTCCTCGAGTTCTTTTCGAGAAAGTGGAGTTTTATAGTTTTTATCGTAGAATTCGAACGTTAAGTTGGATCGAGACGAAACGAGAGACATTTTGGCCGTGGTTCAGAATGTGACTGTGTCGAAGGACGTAAGTTCGAATCGAGGATGCAGGAGATCCCTAGTTCGCCTGCTGGCGAACTAAGCCGAGCTGGCTTAGTTCGCCAGCAGGCAAACTAGTCGGGGAGTTCGTAGTTGGCCTGCTGGCGAACTAGTTGGAAGCCTCTAGTTCGCCTGCTGGCGAACTAAGCCAGCTTGGCTTAGTTCGCCAGCAGGCGAACTAGTCGGGGAGGCTCTAGTTCGCCTGCTGGCGAACTAAACCAGCTTGGCTTAGTTCACCAGCAGGGGAACTAGTCGTGACTAGTTCGCGTTTTGCGGCTTTTTCGGTTATTCGCGGTTTTGTAAAATGATTTCTTGAGTTTTATAAAGCGATCTTCGAGTTTTATAAAACGGCTTCTCGAGTTTTATAAAACGATCTTCGAGTTTTATAAAACGATCTTCGAGTTTTATAAAACGGCTTCTCGAGTTTTATATAACGATCTTCGAGTTTTATAAAACGGCTTCTCGAGTTTTATAAAACGATATTTAAGTTTTATAAAACGGCTTCTCGAGTTTTATAAAACGATATTCAAGTTTTATAAAACGGCTTCTCGAGTTTTATAAAACGATCATCGAGTTTTCTAAAATGGCTTCTCGAGTTTTATAAAACGATCTTTGAGTTTTATAAAACGGCTTCTCGAGTTTTATAAAATGATCTTCGAGTTTTATAAAACGGCTTCTCGAGTTTTATAAAACGATCTTCGAGTTTTATAAAACGGCTTCTCGAGTTTTATATAACGATCTTCGAGTTTTATAAAACGATATTTAAGTTTTATAAAACGGCTTCTCGAGTTTTATAAAACGATATTCAAGTTTTATAAAATGGCTTCTCGAGTTTTATAAAACGATCATCGAGTTTTATAAAATGGCTTCTCGAGTTTTATAAAACGATCTTTGAGTTTTATAAAACGGCTTCTCGAGTTTTATAAAATGATCTTCGAGTTTTATAAAACGGCTTCTCGAGTTTTATAAAACGATCTTTGAGTTTTATAAAACGGCTTCTCGAGTTTTATAAAACGATCTTCGAGTTTTATAAAACGATCTTTGGGTTTCATAAAACGACTTCGAGTTTTATAAAACAACTTCTTGGGTTTCATAAAATTATTCCTTTTTTATTTTTGCGGGGAATTTCGGCTATTGATTCCGTCGTACCGATTTTGACCCCAACAATATATAAGCTAAGTATTGGCGAGTTGTATGCTTAAGTGAGTGAGGAGGCATTTCCTCTCCTCCTTCAATCTACCCCTTTCTTAAATCTCTAAATGTCACTTACAATCTCACTTATAATCTCTCTTTTAGTCTCTTAAATCTTTGTTTCTTATCCAAGTTCATACAAGTATCTTAAGACCTTTCTCTCATCATTTACATACATCTACATTGCCTTAAGAGGCTGTTTCTTTCACACACACAACCAGAGTTGAAGATCTCTTTAAAAACTTTCAGATGTTCCAAGCTAATGTTCCTCAGAGGTTTTGGAGTGATGCTGTGGCAACAGCGTGTTACTTGATCAATAGGACTCCCAACAAAGTGTTGAATGATCAGTCTCCTTTTGAGGTATTAAACAAGTACAAGCCGGTTCTGGATCATCTGAGAGTGTTTGGACGTCTTTGCTATGTGTTGATTCCAGGGGAGTTGAGAAACAAAGTTTAAGCCAAGAGTACTAAGGCTATGTTCATTGGGTACTCTATAAGCCAAAAGGGGTATAAATGTTATGATCCAGAAGCAAGGAGGGTTCTTGTGTCCATGGAGGAGGTCAAGTTTATTGAATCAAGAGGGATGTATGATAAGAAGAACCGAGAGGACTTGAAGGATCTCACCTCAGATAAAGCGGCAACTCTAAGAGTCATTTTGGAGACATTTGGTATTAAAACAACCTAGGATCAGACGGGAGATCAACCAAGACCATCACAAGCGAGTGCATCACCCCACCATGATCATGAGGGGGGGGGGGAGTGAAATACACAACCAAGATAGTGAAGTACACAACCAAGAAGATACTCACATGGAAGAGCAAACTGAAGGTCCGGGTGAGGCTGAGGATGTTCCAAGTGCGCAAGAAAGGGAAGTGTTTGATTACGGGTCTCCTGATCAAGGTGGGACATCTCAAGAGAGGAATGAAGATGTGTTTGGTCAAGGAGAAGAGGGGCGTGAAATCACTGAGGAAACAATACAGCCATTGAGGAGAAGCACAAGGATAAGGCATCCACCATCAAATTGGATGAATACTAGAGTATACTATAATGCTCAAGCAGTTGAACATCCTTCTCAAGCGGTATGCTCTTTTGCTGCATTCCCTGAAGAGTATTGTAGCTTTGTTGCTTCCCTTGATGAGAACATGGTTCCAAGAACTTATGAAGAGGTGGTGCAAGATAAGGAGTGGAGGTTATCAGTAAAGGATGAAGCTGATATGCTGTGATAAGAAATGAAACATGGTATGAGAGCAGTCTACCTAAAGGGAAGAAGGCTATGACAAGTAGGTGGATCTTCACAATCAAGTTTCTGCCTAATGAGAAGATAGAGAGAAAGAAAACTCGGTTAGTTGCAAGGGGCTATACTCGGACTTATGGTGAGGATTATATAGATACCTTTGCACCAGTAGCAGAGCTCCATACCATCAGAGTTGTTTTGTCTTTGGCTGTAAACCTGAAGTGGGGCTTGTGGCAAATGGATATCAAGAATTCCTTCCTACAAGGAGAACTTGAAGATGAAGTTTATATGTATCCTCCACCTGGTCTAGAGCACCTAATTAAGAAGGGAAATGTGCTAAGGCTTAAGAAGGCTATCTATGGTTTAAAGCAGTCCCCAAGATCTTTGTACCATAAGTTAAGTACTACTTTGAATGGAAGAGGTTTTAGGAAATCCGAGCTTGATCACACTCTCTTCACTCTCACTACTCCAACAGGTATGGTGGTTCTACTTGTATATGTTGATGACATCATTATCACAGGAAGTGATAAAGATGGTATTCAATCAACCTAGGACTTTCTTAAGACTGTCTTTGAGATTAAAGATCTGGGAGAGATGAAATACTTCCTTGGTATTGAGCTATGTAGATCAATGGAAGGTTTGTTTCTGTCCCAAAGAAAGTATACACTTGATCTTTTGAAAGATGCAGGTATGCTAGGAGAGAAGACAGCTAAGATGCCCTAAGAGGATGGATATAAGGTTCCACGTGAGGGGGAGACTGAAGATAGCAAGCCTGATGTGATCATGGACCAGCTTACCAATAAAGATGATGAGACTCTAGGAGATCCACCTGATGGCACCATGGAGAAGCAAGCTGATGATGACGTCCTGGCCATTCCTGAAGGCCCCATGACCCAAGCTAGAGCTAAGAAGCTCAAGGAGACCATTGGAGTTTTACTCATCACATCTATGCAACAAGAGGGAAGTTTTGGACAAGGTTTGATGGTCAGAGATGTCTTGAACACCATTCAAGCTATCTCCCCATCAAACTGAGTTAGTGTTTAGGCAAGACACTTTGTGTGAGCTCTTTTCCTTGCTCTTGGTTTTGTCCCACGAGGTTTTATTGGAGAAAGGCTTTTAACGAGGCCATGACTTGTCTTTCACATCACCTAAGTGCTATCTCAGTCCAAGACTAGCTGAAGACTTATCTATTTTATCTTATGATATGTTTTAAGACTATGGTTTTTATTATTCCACATTCTCGAGTCTAAAGGAGCGTGTTCCTTTAACTCTCTATATATATGTGTGTACGAGAACCCCTAAGAGTTTATGCAATATTTTTTATCAACTCTTTCTTGTTGATCTTGTTGGCTGCTCTAGTCTCTCAAGTGATCTTCTGGTGTGTAATATCCAGAGCTTAAGGGTGTCTAACTCGGTGTGTAATATCCGATCTAGCCATCTAGGAGTATCAAGAGATCTCTCATCCCTCTTATGTCACCATACGATCCACAGCCTTGAAGAACTTGAGTCTTTGATTCGTTCTTGCAAGGATCTATCCCCCCATCATTCAAAGAAGCATCCTAGGAGTGTATTATGTGGTATCAGAGCAACTTTGGTTAGGGAAGTGCACGATTTCTCTAAGTTTTCGATCAAACTTTTCACCATTGATCGATCTGTTACTTGTTGTTGTTTTTCTTGTGATCTGATCTCTCTTAAGTGTTTTCCTTGCAGATCGGATTGCTCTCCAATAGATCCAAGTTTTGTTGTTATAGATCCGATCACTTACCATCTTTTTGTTGATCGTTCTCTTATTACTCTTGGTTCTTTTGTTTGTTTGTTTGAAAATCTTATTAGTATTGCTAGTTATCTTAAGTTTGTTGTTCTCTTGAGTAGCAAACTTACATCTTTTAGATCCGATCATCACTTGTTGTTTCAGATCAAAACTTTCCATAAAATCTCTAAAGTTGTCGATTTGAATTCTGATTGCTTGTGGATCAAGTTAGTTTGCCGCGTTGTGTTTCTGAATTGATCATTCTTGTTTGATCTTTTCTTTTGTTTTCTTTGAACTTCTTACTTGCTCTTGTGTTTTATTTGATTTAGGTACCAATGGGAGACACAACTGATGAAGAGCCTGATCTAGTTAGAAAAAACAAGTTACTTTTGGAAGCCATGACTGCTCAACTCAACAAAACTATGATAGAAAATATGAGTGTGATGATGAAAGATAGTCTAAAGGAGATCCGTGATGAGCTAAGACAAGAGATAAGACAAGCTACTGGCCAAGGTCACAGCCGTGAACATAGAAGAGAAAGACCCACTCCAACTCATCAAGAACATGCGGGTTCTCAAGAAACTGATAACTACTATGAAAGAGATAGACAGAGGCATAGCTCCGAGTCTATTCATAGCAGCAGAAGGGCCAGACGTGATCGTGAGGATCGTGGGTATAGAAGAGATGAGCTTGCTGGTTTGAAGATCAAGCTACCTCCCTTCCATGGCAAGGCAGATCCTGATGCTTATTTGGAATGGGAAAAGAAGATTGACATAGTCTTTGATTGTCAACACTATACTGAGGCTAAGAAGATTCAAGTTGCTGCTACTGAGTTCTATGACTATGCTTTGAGTTGGTGGGATGAACTTGTTACTAGTAGGAAACGCAACCAAGAGTACCCGGTTGAGAGTTGCCAAGAGATGAAGTCAATCATGCGCAAGAGGTTTGTTCCTAGCCACTACCACCGTGATCTTCACCAAAGGTTAAGAAAGCTCACTCAAGGTTCTAAAACTGTTGAAGAGTACTACCAAGAGATGGAGATGCTGATGTTGAGAGCTAGTATTTCTGAGGATAGAGAAGCTACTATGGCACGGTTTCTAGGGAGGACTTAACCGTGAGGTGCAAGACAATGTTGAGATGCAACATTATGTGGAGCTTGAAGAGATGCTACATAAGGCAATTCTGGTGGAGCAACAGCTTAAGAGAAAGGGGCACTCAAGAACTAGCTATGGTTCTAACCGGTTTCAAGGGTCCAAAGAAGAGAAGCTAGGCTATTCTAAAGAGCCTAAACCCTATCAGAAGGAGAGCAAGACTTATCAGAAAGAAGAATCCAAACCCAACAGCATCTTTGGGAAAGATAAAAGCAAGACTGAGGTTGTGAGTTCTAGAGCTCGGGATGTCAAATGTTTTAAGTGTCAAGGCCGAGGTCATTATGCTAATGAGTGCACCAATAAAAGGATCATGATCCTTCTTGATAATGGTGAGTTCGTATCAGAAGATGAAGGAAGTAATTCTGAACATGAAGAATCTGAAGGAGAGTATGAAGAAGCACCGGTTCAAGGAAGACTTTTGGTAGCAAGGAGACTTCTAAACCTTCAGACAATGACTGAGGAGCTTGAGCAACGTGAGAACCTATTCTACACAAGGTGTTTGGTCCAAGGAAAGGTTTGCAGCCTCATAGTTGATGGAGGAAGTTGTGTGAATGTTGCAAGTGAGACCTTGGTCAAGAAGTTGGGTTTAAAAGTTCAGAAACATCCAAAAACCATACCGGCTTCAGTGGCTTAGTGAAGAGGGCACCATGAGGATTTCAGAACAAGTTCTTGTACCCTTAGCTATAGGAAGATATGAAGATGAGGTCATGTGTGATGTTCTACCAATGGAAGCTGGACATATACTTCTTGGGAGGCCTTGGCAATCTGATCGCCGAGTTGTCCATGATGGTTTCACTAACAAGCATTCTTTTGAGTTCAAGGGCCGCAAGACCACTCTAGTTCCTTTGACACCTAAAGAATTTCAGTAAGTTCAGATGCAACTCCAAAAGAAGAAGGAGATTGACCTTAAGCCATCCGGAACTAAGCAACATAATTTCTATGCAAAAATGGGTGATATCAAAAGAACTCTCTACTCAAAACAACCTATTATCTTACTTGTTTTTAGAGAAACTCTTTTGAACTTAACAGAGCTTACACCGGTGTATCCGAGTAAAATGGTTTCTCTTTTGCAGGAGTTTGAAGATGTGTTTCCAGAAGACAACCCCATAGGCTTACCTCCTTTGCGTGGGATCGAGCATCAAATAGACTTTGTTCCAGGATCTACACTTCCAAACCGGCCAGCTTATAGGACTAATCCAGTGGAAACAAAAGAGTTGCAAAGACAAGTAGAGGAACTCATGGAAAAGGGCCACATCCGAGAGAGCTTGAGCCCATGTGCTGTGCCAGTGCTCCTTGTTTCTAAGAAGGATGGAACTTGGCGCATGTGTGTTGATTGTAGAACAATCAATAACATCACAGTGAAGTATCGCCACCCTATTCCTAGAGTAGATGATATGCTTGATGAATTACATGGTTCTTGCATTTTTTCTAAAATAGATTTGAAAAGTGGTTATCATCAAATTAGGATGAAGGAAGGAGATGAGTGGAAAACTGCATTTAAGACTAAGCATGGCTTATATGAGTGGTTAGTTATGCCATTTGGATTGACAAATGCACCTAGTACATTCATGAGGTTGATGAATCATGTTCTTAGATCATTCATAGGCATCTTTGTTGTTGTTTACTTTGATGACATATTAGTATACAGAAAGAGCTTTAAGGATCATATAGAACATCTTAGGGCTGTTCTTAATGTTTTAAGAAATGAGAAACTCTTTGCCAATCTGAAGAAGTGTACTTTTTTTACAGATAACTTGGTCTTTTTAGGTTTTGTTGTGAGTGCAGGTGGAGTTAAAGTTGAAGAGGAGAAGATCAAAGCTATCATGGAATGGCCGAGCCCAACCACTGTTGGAGAAGTGAGGAGTTTCCATGGGCTAGCTGGATTTTATAGGCGGTTTGTTAAAGACTTTAGCACCATTGCAGCTCCATTAACTAAAGTGATCAAGAAAGATGTTGGGTTCAAGTGGGGAGAAGCTCGAGAAACTGCATTCCAAACTCTTTAAGAGAAGCTTACTCAATCACCTCTTTTAATTCTTCCTGATTTTTCTAAAACTTTTGAAATTGAATGTGATGCCTCAGGGATTGGAATTGGTGATGTCTTGATGCAGAATAGGAAACCCATTGCTTACTTCAGTGAGAAGCTTGGAGGAGACACTCTCAACTATGCTACTTATGACAAGGAACTCTATGCGTTGGTGAGAGCTTTGCAAACATGGCAACATTACTTGCGTCCTAAAGAGTTTGTGATACATATGGATCATTAATCTCTCAAGTACTTGAAAGGACAAAGCAAGCTTAGCAAGAGACACGCCAGATGGGTTGAGTTCATAGAGACTTTTCCCTATGTGATCAAGTACAAACAAGGTAAGGAGAACATAGTTGCTGATGCACTATCTGGAAGGTATGTTCTCTTGACTACTCTTGACTACTCTTGATGCTAAGTTGCTAGGCTTTGAGCAGATTAAAGACATGTATGAATCAGATCTTGATTTTAAAGAAACTTATATGTCTTGTGAGAAGTTTTCTGCAGGTCATTAGTTTAGATAAGATGGATTCTTGTTTTATGATAATAGATTGTGTGTGCCTAATTGCTCTTTAAGAGAATTGTTTGTTAGGGAATCCCATGGAGGCAGTTTAATGGGACATTTTGGTATAGCCAAGACTCTTAAGGTTTTGCAAGATCACTTTTATTGGCCTCACATGAAGAGAGATGTTGAAAGAATCTGTGGGAGGTGTGCTACTTGCAAACAAGATAAGTCCAAAGTTCAAACTCATGGTTTGTATACTCCCTTACCCATTCCTAATCATCCTTGGAATGATATCTCTATGGATTTCATTGTTTTTTTGCCTAGAACTAGAACTGGAAAGGATTCAATCTTTGTTGTTGTTGATAAGTTCTCTAAGATGGCACATTTCATAGCTTGTCATAAAACTGATGATGCATTGCATGTTGCTAACCTGTTCTTTAAGGAAGTTGTGCGTTTACATGGCATGCCTAGGACTATAGTTTCAGACAGAGATACTAATTTCTTAAGCTACTTTTGGAAGACTCTTTGGTCTAAGCTAGGCACTAAGTTGTTGTTCTCTACTACATGCCACCCACAAACTGATGGGCAAACTGAAGTAGTTAATAGAACTTTAGGAACCCTTTTGCGTGCATTCATCAAAAAGAACTTGAAAACTTGGGAAGATTACTTGCCTCATTGTGAGTTTGCATATAACCATGCTATGCATTCTGCTTCTAAGTATTCTCCATTTGAAATTGTTATGGGTTCAATCCCACTTCTCCTTTGGATCTAATGCCCTTACCTGAGTGTGAAAGGATTAGTTTGGATGGCAAAAAGAAGGCTGAGATGGTTAAGCAGATTCACGAGAAGGCCAAGCACAACATCGAGGAGAAAACCAAGTACTATGTATTAACATGAAGACATGAAGAAATTACTAAGATAATAAGAGATGACCATTGGTACAAGCGTGAGCATCAAGAGCTTGACCATATGGTCAACTACAAATAAAATGACCATTGGTACAAGCGTGACCATGAAGAGCTTGACCATATGGTCAACTTATTTGTAGATAAGAAGAGATGACCATTGGTACAAGCGAGACCATGAAGAGCTTGACCATATGGTCAACTACACATAAAATGACAATTGTTGCAAGCGTGACCATAACGGAAAGAGAGCGATGATACAAGCTTGACCATAAGGTCAACTACAAATACGATGACCATGGGTGCAAAACTTAACCATGATGGAAGGAGACCATATAGGCAAATTCAAATTCTCCACTTCTGCCTTTCCCCACGTGCTTATGACCGTTGTGTACCAACTTGTATTATTTTAATTATTTTACTTCAGGCCACTTGCCTATTTATTTTGCGGTAATGCACATTGACTTTTCTAAGGGAAAATATTTCTCCTTCTTAACTCTCTCTCTCTCTCTCTTTAATCCGTGTGCTATCTCTCTCTCTCTCATGTTCTTGAGTTCTTGAACCCTTTCTTTGATTTTCTTACATGGTATCAGAGCTATAAGCTCTTGAGCACCTAATACACTTCCGCAAATCACTCTCTATTCACTTATCTTTCCATTTACTCACTTATCTTTCTTGTTACTCAGACCGCAAAACCTTTTATCTAGTGGGTAATAAGGATTGTTCTTGCTTGTTTATCTCTGGATATTGCTTTGTCCACGCCATTTTCTTCCAAAACTGCTCATTTCTTGAAGAGTATCGTGTGTCTAATCTGATTCTCTTCATCTTTCTCTCACGGAAATTTTCTTTTTTCTTGAGAGTACACCCCTTTATCCAGTAGACAATAGCTAACCAAGATGGAACAGCATAACTACATCAAACCTTGGCAATACCAGCCACACTCAAAGGAGGTAACTACCTCATCTGGTCAAGACTGGCCAAAACAGCTCTTGGAGGAAGAGGTCTATGGGAGCATTGCACTTCAAGTGAAGCACCAAGGCGTATCACTCAAGGACCTCATGGTGCTGTCTATCCTACAAAGCTCTCTTGACTCGCCCATCATGGAGTCCTACTCTCATTGTGAGACAGCAAAGCAGCCGTGGGACACCCTACACAAAGTATATGGCAACACTTCAAATCTCACAAGAATCTTTGGAATAAAAAGGGCTATAAACAATTTGCAGCAAGAAGAGATGGACTTCACCAAGCATCTTGGGAAGTATAGCCATCTGTGGGCATAGATAGAGGTGTTGAGACCAAGAACCACCGATCTGAATGTCATAGAAGAGAGAAAGGAGCAAGACAAGATATTTGGTTTGCTCCTTACTCTTAACTCCAATTTCAATGATGTGATCAAACATATCTTGAGAGCTAAGGAGCTACCAAGTATGGATGATGTGTGTGCTCAGCTGCATAAGGAGCTTGGTTCCGATGGTCTATTTGGTGGAAAGGGTGAGTTAACCATGGCCAACAAGGTGGAGAAGGCAAAAGCTGGCGCATCAGCCCACAAGGCATACCATAAGCCAAATGATAAGCGTCCATATTGTGAGCAGTGCAAGAGGAATGGACCCACCAAGGCTGGTTACTGGATACTTCACCCTCATCTAAGGCCACCTAGGAACAACACCACAGCCATAGAAAATGAAGCTAGAGCTCAGGACTCACATCACAGCAATGGTACTATGCGCACTGGAGAGGATGGATGCGCACTGGCCTCAAATGCTCAAGTCATGGGTTCTACCACTCAGGCGACTTCTCGGCCTCACACTGGTGAATATCACATCACAAAGTCAGACATTGAAGCCCTCATCAAGGCTCTCAATGCCAATGCTTGTAACATTAGTATTCATGCTTTAAATTCTGTCCAAAATGCTTTATACACACCTAGGCCTTTAGTCATTGATTCAGGGGCTACTCATCACATGATTAGGGATGCCAAACTGATTAGTGATATAAAACCAGCCTTAGGTAATTTTTTAATTGCAAATGGTGATCAAATACCTATTGAAGGAATAGGTAATCTAAAACTGTTTGATAAGGAATCAAAAGCTCTCTACATGCCCAAGTTCACATCTAACTTGTTATCTGTCAAAAGAGTTACTAATGATCTTGATTGCAAGTTTATTTTCAGTCAAAATGATGTGTGCTTTCAGGATATTAAGACCAGCAAGTTGCTGGGACAAGGTGTGAGCAAAGGAGATATTTATGTTCTTGAAGAAACCAAGCTCAAATCCGATTACTCTTGTGCTTTTAAATCTACTTCTGTTTTAGCTAGTGATATGTTATGGCATACTAGATTAGGCCACCCTCATTTCAATGCTTTAAAATTGATGTTACCTAGTTTATCTTTGCAAAATGAAACTTGTGAGGCTTGTATTCTTGGTAAGCACCATAAATCCGTATTTCCTTCATCTATGACTACTTATGAGCATTGCTTTGATCTAGTACACCCTGATGTTTGGACAGCTCCTTGTGTTTCTAGAGAAAACCATAAATATTTTGTTACTTTCATAGATGAGAAATCGAAATACACATGGCTCACACTGATTCAAAGCAAAGATAGAGTTTTAGAAGCTTTTATGAACTTTCAAAACTATGTGACTAACAAAACACTTAGCAAAACATGGGATCACACATCAAACAAGCTGCCCTTACACACCAGCAAAATGGAGTGGCTGAGAGGAAGAATAGACATCTTATGGAGGTTGCAAAGAGCATGATGTTCCACACCAATGTGCCCAAGCGTTTTTGGGGAGATGTTGTGGTTGAAGCATGCTACCTTATCAATAAAATCCCAACTAAAGTCCTCAAAAATGCCTCTCCATTTCAAATATTAAACAAAACTAAGCCTCCTATAGATCACTTACGTGTGTTTGGGTGTGTTTGTTATGTGTTGATACCAGGAGAACAAAGGAACAAACTTGAACCTAAGAGTATCAAAGCCATGCTCCTTGGGTACTCACACACGCAGAAGGGATACAAGTGTTACCTACCAGACTCAAGAAGGGTACTGGTATCCAGGGATGTTAAGTTTGTTGAATCCAAGGGTTATTATGAACATAAGAATTGGGAAGATCTCAAAGATCTCCCACATGGACCTTCGGATAGGGTAAACAATCTGCGGATCATTATGGAGAGCCTTGGCATCACTCAGCCTAAGAGCAGTGAGGAGCCTCGCAGCTCTCCCTCATCACCAGGAGTAGTGGAACCAAGTATTGAGACAGTCCATCCTGATCCTGAGGGGGGGAGGGCAGTGAGCATGAATCATCACCAGAAAATGATTCAACATCAACACATGATCAAGATGGAGCTAACAATGACTCAAGTTCTGCACCAGAAAATGATTAAGGGCAGGAAGAACCAGTGGTAGAAGAGCAGACTCATCAGCTAAGAAGAAGTACTAGAGTGAGGAAAGATCCATCCGATTGGGTTAACACTAGAGTATACTTAAATACCAATGCAGTAGCCCATCCTATTCAAGCAACCTGCTCCCTTGCAAGCTATCCACAGGAGCATATAGCCTTCATCACCAACCTGGATCAGGATTATGTTCCAAAGACCTATGAAGAGGCTATGGAGCATGATGGATGGAGAGAATATTTTGGAGATTAAATTGGAGCTATGATCAAGAATGATACTTGGTTTGAAACTGAGCTTCCCAAAGGCAAGAAAGCTGTGACAAGTCGCCTGCTGTATACCATTAAATATGGAGCTAATGGGAAACCAGAAAGGAAGAAGACAAGGCTTGTTGCAAGAGGTTACACGCAGGTCTATGGAGAAGACTATTTAGACACATTTGCACCAGTGGCCAAACTTCATACCATAAGAATCCTACTTTCTTTGGCTGTGAATTTGGAATGGGACTTGTGGCAGATGGATGTAAAGAATGCCTTTCTACAAGGAGAGCTGGAGGATGAAGTTTACATGAGACCTCCTCCTGGTATGGAAGACATGGTTAAACCAGGAAATGTCTTAAGATTGAAGAAGACAATTTATGGGTTAAAATAGTCACCAAGAGCCTGGTATCCCAAGTTGAGCACAACCCTCAATGGAAGAGGGTTTGTAAAATCAGAAGCTGACCATACTCTCTTCACCCTTACAAACAAGCAAGGAATAGTTGTGATTCTAATCTATGTGGATGATATTATCATCACAGGAAGCAACAAGGAAGGTATCATATCTACTAAAGCGTTTCTTAAATCTAGCTTTGATATTAAAGATTTGGGTGAGCTGAAGTACTTTCTAGGGATAGAAATATGCCGCTCTAAAGAGGGGCTCTTCCTATCTCAAAGAAAGTACACACTTGATCTTTTAAATGAGGCAGGAAAGCTTGGAGCAAGAGTGGCTAAGACACCACTTGAAGAAGGATACAAAGTCTCGCGTGAGGGGGGGAGTTTGAAGACACTCCATTTGATGACTTCAACCTCTATAGAAGAATGGTAGAGAAGCTGATCTATCTCACAATTACAAGACCAGACATCTGTTTTGCTGTAAATCAAGCAAGCCAACATATGCAAGAACCAAAGGTTCATCATTGGAATATGGTGGAGAGGATCATGAGGTATCTAAGGGAGGCTTCGGGTCAAGGTGTTTGGATGGGTTGCAACAAAAGCAGAGAGATTGTGGGATATTGTGATGCAGATTGGGCTGGTGATAGAGTGGACAGAAGATCTACTACTGGTTATTGTACCTTCATAGGAGGAAATCTGGTTACTTGGAAGAGCAAGAAGCAGAAGGTGGTATCATGTTCAAGTGCTGAGGCAGAATATAGAGCAATGAGGAAGCTGACTAGTGAGTTCATTTGAATCAGTAACCTGCTAAGAGACTTGGGAGTTGAGACGACAACACCAATCACAATACACTGTGACAACCAGGCTGCCATACACATAGCATCCAACTCAGTCTTCCATGAGAGAACAAAACACATAAAAGTGGATTGTCACAAGGTGAGACAAGCTGTGGAGCAGAAGATCATTTTACCATGCTATACTAGAAGTGAAGACCAGCTAGCCGATATCTTCACTAAAGGGGCAAGCACTAAGGTCTGTGAGTTTATACATCCAAGATTGGGGCTCATAGACTTAGCTAGATCATGATCCTCCTAAGCCATGAAGCATCTACTCTTTTACTTTGTGTGTTTTATCCCATTGGGTTTTCGCACAAAGGTTTTAATGAGGGATGTCTTCATGGGGTCCAAGCTTTACCCATACCTTATGGCTAAGCTTGAGGGGGAGTATTAACATGAAGACATGAAGAAATTACTAAGATAAGAAGAGATGACCATTGGTACAAGCGTGACCATGAAGAGCTTGACCATATCGTCAACTACAAATAAGATGACCATTGGTACAAGCGTGACCATGAAGAGCTTGACCATATGGTCAACTTATTTGTAGATAAGAAGAGATGACCATTGGTACAAGCGAGACCAGGAAGAGCTTGACCATATGGTCAACTGCAAATAAAATGACATTTGGTGCAAGCGTGACAATGACGGAAGGAGAGCGATGATACAAGCTTGACCATATGGTTAACTACAAATATGATGACCATGGGTGCAAAACTTGACCATGATGGAAGGAGACCATATAGGCAAATTCAAATTCTCCACTTCTGCCTTTCCCCACGTGCTTATGACCGTTGTGTACCAACTTGTATTACTTAAATTATTTTACTTCAGGCCACTTGCCTATTTATTTTGCTGTAATGCACATTGACTTTTCTAAGGGAAAATATTTCTTCTTCTTAACTCTCTCTCTCTCTCTTTAATCCGTGTGCTATCTCTCTCTCATGTTCTTGAGTTCCTGAACCCTTTCTTTGATTTTCTTACACTATGTGAAGAAAGCAAACAAAGGCAGGCGTGTGATGGTCTTTGATGTTGGTGACAAGGTTTGGATTCACCTAAGGAAGGAAAGGTTCCCAAATGAGAGAAAGTCCAAGCTGATGCCAAGAATTGATGGACCGTTTGAGATCATTCAAAAGATCAATGACAATTCCTACAAACTTGATCTCCAAGGTAAGTATGATGTGTCTAATAGTTTCAATGTTACTGACTTGGTCCCTTTTGTTGATGATGAACCAGATTTGTGGACAATCCTTTTCAAGAGGGAGGGGATGATGTGATCATGGACCAGCTTCCCAATGAAGATGATGAGACTCTAGGAGATCCACCTGATGGCACCATAGAGAAGCAAGCTGATGTCCTGGCCATTCTTGAAGGCCCTATGACCCGAGCTAGAGCTAAGAAGCTCAAGGAGACCATTGGAATTTTACTCCTCACATCTATGCAACAAGAAGGAAGTTTTGGACAAGGTTTAATGGTCAGAGATGTCTTGAACACCATTCAAGCTATCTCCCCATCAAACTGAGTTAGTGTTTAGGCAAGACACTTTGTGTGTGCTCTTTTCCTTGCTCTTGGTTTTGTCCCACGAGATTTTACTGGAGGAAGTTTTTAACGAGGCCATGACTTTTCTTTCACATCACCTAAGTGCTATCTCAGTCCAAGACTAGCTGAAGACTTATCTATTTTATCTTATGATATGTTTTAAGACTATGGTTTTTATTATTCCACATTCCCGAGTCAAAAGGAGCGTGTTCCTTTAACTCTCTATATATATGTGTGTACGAGAACCCTAAGAGTTTATGCAATCTTTTTATCAACTCTTTCTTGTTCATCTTGTCGGCTGCTCTAGTCTCTCAAGTGATCTTCTGCTGTGTGATATCCAGAGCTTAAGGGTGTCTAACTCGGTGTGTAATATCCGATCTAGCCATCTAGGAGTATCAAGAGATCTCTCATCCCTCTTGTGTCACCATACGATCCACAGCCTTGAATAACTTGAGTCTTTGATTCGTTCTTGCAAGGATCTACCCCCCCCCCATCAACCAAAGAAGCATCCTAGGAGTGTATTAAAGTCATTCCATGATGCCAAGCTTTATTGGAAACTTGTTGGTAAGTTAATATACTTAACTATCACACGTCCTGATATTTTTTTTGCTGTGAATCAGGTGAGCCAGCATATGCAAGTACCAAAGGAGCATCACTGGCACATGGTGGAGAGGCTGTTGATGTATCTGAATGGAACGCCAAGCCTTGGTGTATGGATGGGATGTAATGAGAGTACTGAAGTGGTTGGGTGTTGTGATGCGGATTGGGCTGGTGATAGAGCTGATAGAAGATCAACCACTGGTTATTGCACATTCATTGGTGGCAACTTAGTTACATGGAAGAGTAAGATGCAAAAGTGGTGTCATGCTCAAGTGCTGAAGATGAGTATTGATCGATGTTGAAGCTAACAAATGAGCTTGTATGGATCAAAGGAATACTGAAGCACTTAGAGATTGATCAAGCCAAACCAATGACTATTGATTGTGACAACCAAGCTGTGAGGTTTTCAGAGCTCAGGATGTGTGTGTTATGTACACGACCTTAAGGCCAAGAGCTCTTGTCTTGTGTCAACAATGGAGAGAATAAGAGATTGATGGAAGAATAAAGATTGTAAGAGAGATTGAGTGAGATTAAAAGAATAAGTAACCGGAGACTGAGAGATTAGGTTACCAGATTAGAGAACCAGAGATTAGAGTAACCAAGAGATTAAAGTAACCAAGAACAAGATTTAGTAACAAGAATAGTGAAGAAGAAAGGAGGGGAAAGCCCCCATTCAGCTTAAGGGCTTATAATTCGCCCAATACAAGGTTTATATAGTGAAATGGAAAAGCATAAGGGTTTACAAGATAAGGTTTCAACACACACATGTGAAGTCAAAGAAAGAAGGAGCCTCAGTTTGAAATGCATGGACCAGGAACAATACACGCTTGGATGACTAGTAAAGGGGGATGTGGAGGTTCCTTATGGCTTCTTTTGGACAACTCCTTTACAGCCTGTCTTTGACTGAAGACCAAAGACCTCTCTTTGCCTTATCCTAAAGGCTGGTAAGCAAGCATCTCGCCTAGATACTTTCCAGATCCTCTCTTCACTTAGTTTTACCCATCCTTGTGGTAAATGTCCCATTTACCATTGTTACCACAATAACAATATTTTTACTGCCCAACTCCAAACACTTCCAATGCCTTCACTTCTCAAATTAAACCCATCTAGAGCACACACATCGCTCCACACAAGCCTTGGTGACTCCATAAGTCATGAAATGATTCTCATAGAGTTTAGGACCAATCTTTGCTCATTAAACCAAAGTGACCATTTCTTCACTTCAGTTTAACACAAGCAGCAATACACATAGCCTCCAACTAAGTCTTTCATGAGAGAACCAAGCACATTGAAGTTGATTGCCATAAGGTTAGGCAAATGATTGTGGCTGGAGTTGTGTTACCATGCTATACCCAGAGTGAAGATCAGTTGGCTGATGTATTCACCAAGGCGACTAGAGAAAAGACCATGGAGTCCAATCATATCAGATTAGGACTCATGGATCATACTATACCCAGCTAATCCTCTCGCTATGGGGCCTTTACTCTTTTCCTCATTAAGGTTCTATCCACAAAGGGTTTTCTTTAGTGAGGTTTTTAATGAGGAAGGTGCTCATGGCATTCCAAGCTACACTTATTCCACATGGTCTAGCTTGAGGGGGAGTGTTGAGTTGTGATGAGTATTATGGTGTGTTACAATAATAGGAGAGACTTAAGTAAAGAAGTCATGAGCTTGGAAGAGAAGTAAGAAGTGTACGACAAGGGTTGTCCATAGAAGTGTGTTACCGCGGTAAATGATATACCAAAGGTAACTTGAGTATCAAGAAGGCTAAAGACTCTTAAAGGGAAACAAGATTTGGTTCGTGTAAAATCAGACCGTTAAGGGATAAGCTTTAGGCTAAGGCTCCGTGTATGCAAGCTGTAAAGGTGAATGGCATCTTGGAAGATGCCATGAGCATCAAGCGTGCATAGGATCTGAACCACATGATCTCTCCCAGGCGCGTCTCTTCTTGTTGACTCCACATGTGTGGTCTTTGAACCTTATCTCCTCTTGTAAAGCAGAAACCCTCATGTCTCCTCCTATATATTGTGTAATCTCGTCATTAATAAAACTTAAGCAATTCAGACTCATTATTCTCTAAGTCTCACTAAGGTTATCAATCTCTTATCTCATTTCCAAATTAAATCTCTTACCAATCTCTTCTCTAGTCTTTTTAATCTCTCTTTCAATCTCTCTTAGCTCAGATTAAACAAAAATATCAAACTTTAATACCTTCAAAGGATAGGGTGATTGATGCATTTAGGAACTTTGATGCCTATGTGACTAACCATTATCATGCTAAGATTAAGATTTTCATATCAAATAATGGAGGAGAGTACACAAGCCATGAGTTCAAGTATCATCTCGCTCAACAGGGGATCCTCCATCAAACCAGTTCCCCCTACACTCCACAATAGAATGGTGTTTCAGAAAGGAAAAACAGACATCTTATGGAGGTTGCTCGGTCTATGATGTTTCAAGCAAGTGTTCCAAAGAGGTTTTGGAGTGATGTTGTGGCTATTGCTTGTTATCTTATCAACCGGACTCCTACTAGGGTCCTTGATGATCAATCTCCATTCGAGGTCTTGAACAAGTATAAGCCAAGCTTAGATCA
Organism: Eruca vesicaria subsp. sativa; assembly: GCA_932364175.1. NCBI lineage: Eukaryota > Viridiplantae > Streptophyta > Magnoliopsida > Brassicales > Brassicaceae > Eruca > Eruca vesicaria. The sequence goes on from CAKOAT010514043.1 coordinate 118,674, forward strand.
CCTGAGAGTATTTGGTTGTCTTAGCTTTGTGCTGGTCCCGAGAGAGCTGAGGAACAAGTTAGAAGCAAAGAGCACCAAGGCACTGTTTGTGGGGTACTCTACAAGCCAAAAGGGATATAGATGCTATGATCCAGTGGCTAGTAGGATTCTTGTGTCAAGAGATGTGAAGTTCATTGAAGCAAAAGGGTACTATGATAAGGAGAATCAAGAAGATTTGAAGGATCTCACGGCTGATAGAGGAGCCACTTTGAGGATAATTATGGAGAGACTTGGGATCAAAACCACCCAAGTTCCAAGAAGTGAAGCTCCAAGACCACAAGGACAGGAGGATACAAGTCAATCTCCCCACCTTGATCATGAAGGGGGGAGTTCGAGAAGGAATCAAGATGGCTCTAATGATCAAGAAGGACAAGAGCCAAACCACAATGAAGAAGAACCAAGTGGTCAAGAGGATCAAGAGGGTTCTAGCTCCATGTCTCCTGATCAAGGTGTGGCATCTCATGAGGAATATGAAGATGTAGGTGATCAAGGAGAAGAGGAGGTTGAGATAGTGGAGCAACCACTAAAGGAGGAACACTTGAATAAGGCATCCTCCATCCAATTGGGTAAACACTCGGGGTTATTACAATGCTCAAGCTGTAGAGCATCCATCACAAGCTGTTTGCTCATTTGCCGATTCCAAAGGAGCATTGCAGTTTTATGGTAGATCTGGATGCAAACGATGTACCAAAAAGCTATGAAGAAGCTATAGAGGATAAGGAATGGAGAGAATCTGTGCAAGCTGAGGCAGATGCTATGGTAAGAAATGACACATGGTATGAGAGTGCTCTTCCAAAGGGTAAGAAGGCAGTGACAAGCAGAGACTAAGAATTAATGGTAACGAGTTTATGAAGAAGAGAGACTCTCTCAGCTTACATTATTCACTCGAAAATACAAGACATTATAAAGGAAAAGAATCAGATACATGGGTTTTCAAGTTTACTATAGACAAGCATGTGAAGTCATAAAGCAAGAGGAGCCTTTATTTGAATTCCTTGGACCAGAAAGCACATTCGTGTGAGTGACTAGTAAGGATGGACGTGGCTAGCTTTGTTTCTACTCCTTTTGGACAGCCAAAGACAGCTAAGACCCACGCCAACCTTATCTTCAAACGGAAACAGCATTTGGCATCTCCAAGATGCTCATTTAATGCCTTCTCGAACCAACTCATCTTTTCTTGTCTCTCATTTGGTTCCTTGTGTCTTAGGTCACTAGATAATGCCTTAGGACACAAGTTAAGACATTTAGGAGTGTACGGATCAACCCTAGTCCGTACACTTTCACCCTAAATTTGCCTAAGTCCCAAATGAGTCTAAATGATCAAATGTGAGTTTTGGTTGAGGTAGTCCGTACTGATCCGTACGGTCCATGTACATATGTCCGAACCAAATCTATACGGCCTCACCCTAACTTAGCACATTGATCATTAGCCTCCAAACTCCTCTCACATCTTCTCAGCCTCAGTCTACACCCTTTAGAGCACCTACATTGTTCTACATTGCTCCACACAAGTCTTGATGACTCCATAACTTTCTCATGGAGTTTAGGACCAAGCTTTGCTTATTAAACTAAAGTGACCATTTATTCACTTCAGTTTAACACTCCCACTCAAGCTTGACTCGATAGATCCCAAGTCAAGCTTAGAACCGTGAAGAAATCCCTCATTAAAAACCTTACAATCTTTGCAAGAAAAAGAATAGATCCTCCACGGCCTAGGGATTAGACACTGAGTTCTTGTGTCTAAAACAAATGTGGTTGGACACAAGTAACTCTGGATCAAGGCCTAAAATGTTAGCAAGTATGAATCACCATAACTTGCTATCCTTTTGAGCACAAGCGACCAGCTAGACCATAATGTGGCCGGTTTAGGATCTCCCCCTCACTAAAAGCTTTCACTAGCCTTGTAAGGCAAGGAAACAACCAGACCATCTTCTTTGAACTACCTATTGAGATGAGCAGAGGGTTACATGAGGAAAGATATCTTGGAGGCTTTAGTAGAGAAGATAACGTGTTGAGCCAAGTTGAGTTACTGTGGGAACCGAAATTCACACTTGTCGATTTCCGTTAAATAAGGAAACTTAGGAAAACCCTAATTTTCCAGAGGAACCGGATCTCTGCGAAAGCCAACGACAAGTAACCAAATAAATGCGGAAAAATACGAAAAAGGTAATAAAACGAATTTAAAGAAAAAGTAGATCTTATTTTGATTTCGCGTAAGAGCGTTGCGATCATTACAAGGGTTTACAAAGGCTTTGGCCGCAGGGCCGTCAGTGAGTTATCAACATAAAAACCTTAAACCTAATCGAGTCGCAGCTCGATAACAAAAGACGGAAAAAGATAAGAAAAAGGATTTGAATGATTTCGGACTGAACCTTATGAAAGGCTGCCTACGTACCCCTTTTGAGGATCAAGTCGAATGTAGTTCAGTTGATAGAGCTGGACCAGAGATCGAACCGCCTAGGCGAGTTTGTCTAGTAATTGAGCGCCAGACATAGAATTTGAACTTGTCGAGAAAAAGCCTAAGTTTCTAAGTGCGGAAAATTCTAAGTCTAGAAAAGTTGTAAAAGTCTCAGATGAGAGCTCTGAAAATCGTCCCTTTGCTTCTGCCCTATGCCTCTTGCTTATATACTCCCTTCCTAGGCGGTTTAGTCTTTCCGTTTTGCCCAGATTCGAGTTTAATGACAATCTTCCATTTATCTCGATCTTTCCTTTTTTCCCGCGGAAATCTTCTATTTATCCTCAAACTTGACTTTTATCTTCAAGTTTGACATTTATCTTCTTTCTGCGACTAAATCGCCAAAACGTCGTCGTATCTTCGGGTTAAACTTCGTTTAAAGTCGCGAGTGGCTTTTATCGCGTTTTATGACTTTCCGAGCCGTTTTGCGATAAATCTGTTTTACGACTTTAGACGAGATCGTTTCCTGATACGATGCCGTTTTAGATAAGTTTCTCGAGTTAATCGTAAAGCTAAGAAATGTTCGATGTTTCGATTAATCGTTGCCGTTTTCTACGATTTACACGGGGTTTTATTAAAAACGCGTTTTGTACGATATTTACGAAAGATCTCGAATAAATCGTATAATTTAGGCAATATTCGGTGTTTCGTTTAACCGTTGCCGTTTTACACGATTTCCTCGAGTTCTTTTCGAGATTACAAAGTTTTACGATTTTTATCGTAAAACTCGAACGATAGGACGGATCGCGACGAAACGGGAGAAATACGATCGTGTCGAAGGACGTATGCCTTGAATCAAGGATGTGGGAGATCGAGGCTCGGGATGGTCGGCTCGACGTACGGCGAGCTAGTTCAGCTTGCCCAAGTCGCCATATGGCGAACTAGGCGATAAGAACCTGTGGGGCAAAGTCAGCACCTCATAGTTCGCCGTTGGTGAGTCTCTAGTTCGCCTGCTGGTGAACTAGTCGGGAAGCTCCTAGTTCGCCAGCAGGCAAACTAGTCAGGAGGCTCCTAGTTCGCCTGCTGGCGAACTAAGCCAGCTTGGCTTAGTTCGCCACTAGTTCGCGTTTTGCGGCGGTTTCGGTTTTTCGCGATTTTTTAAAACGATTCTCGAGTTTTATAAAACGATTCTCGAGTTTTATAAATTGATTCTCGAGTTTTATAAATCGATTCTTCGATTTTTTATAAAACGATCTTCGGGTTTTATAAAACGATTCTCGAGTTTTATAAAATGATTCTCGAGTTTTATAAAACGATTCTCGAGTTTTATAAAACGATTCTCGAGTTTAATAAAATGGTCTTCGAGTTTTATAAAACGATTCTCGAGTTTTATAAAACGATTCTTCGAGTTTTATAAAACGATTCTCCAGTTTTATAAAACGATTCTTCGAGTTTTATAAAACGATTCTTGAGTTTTATAAAACGATTCTCGAGTTTTATAAAACGATTCTTCAAGTTTTATAAAACGATTATCGAGTTTTTTAAAACGATTCTTCGGGTTTTATAAAAGATTCTTCGGGTTTTATAAAACTATTCTCGATTTTTATAAAACGATTCTTCGAGTTTTATAAAACGATTCTTGAGTTTTATAAAACGATTCTTCGAGTTTTATAAAACGATTCTTCGAGTTTTATAAAACGATTCTCGAGTTTTATATAACGATTCTTCGAGTTTTATAAAACGATTTTTGAGTTTTATAAAACGATTCTCGAGTTTTATAAAACAATTCTTCGAGTTTTATAAAATGATTCTCGAGTTTTATAAAACGATTCTTCAAGTTTTATAAAACGATTCTTCGAGTTTTATAAAACGATTCTCGATTTTATAAAACGATTCTTCGAGTTTTATAAAATGATTCTTGAGTTTTATAAAACGATTCTTTGAGTTTTATAAAACGATTCTTCGAGTTTTATAAAACGCTTTCTTTTATATTTTCTGCGGAGAATTTTTGCCATTGATTTTGTTGTGACCGATTTTGACACCAACAGTTACTAGTCACTTTGTTACTGTGGTAAATAAATATTACTGTAGGAAGTTACCATGGCAAGGTAAATGGAGAAGATGATCGAATACTCTTGTGGGAAAGGAGGGTCTGGTTCCCTTATCTACTTGGTGACCGTTTGGAGATAAGGGGAGGCGTAGGAGACAGCTTTTGCAAGCTGTAAAGTGGTTTGGCATCTGCTTGGTGACCGTTTGGAGATAAGGGGAGGCGTAGGAGACAGCTTTTGCAAGCTGTAAAGTGGTTTGGCATCTGGTAAAGATGCCAAAAGCATCAAGCATGTGAGGAATCCTAGCCTTTCATTTCAAACCAGGCGCTCCTCCTAATCTTGACTTCACATGCTTATTCTTCTCTTGTAAAAGCAAATGTATATCTGGATATAAACTCTTGTAAGCTCTCATTTTATGAATAACACGAATCTTAGAACCTCTCTCTACTCTCTCTCTTGTTCATCACGGTTTTCATTCTCTTTGGTACCTAAACTACTCTAAATCACCTCAAATCTTCTCTAATCTCTCTAAATCTCTCAATACCTATTCTATTCTCTAAACTCTCAATACCTATTCTATTCTCTAAAATCTCATGGTATCAGAGCCAGGTTAGCTTTGGTATTGAGAGAGTTCGGTTCTACTTTTCTACATCTTTGTTACTCTTGCATGTGTTCTTTTGGTGTTCAAAGTTCTTGTGTGTGATAAAGCTGAAGTCTTGATACTAGATTGAAGGAGTGTGTGTTCTTGCGGTCTGGTATTGTGTGTGTTCTGCAGCTCAAGTACAAGATTGAAGCTTTGGTCTCATCTCTGGTCCGCACACTAAAGTGAAGATGGAAGGAAGCATCAACAATTTTGTCAGTTTAGTGAAGAACAAGAGAGGTTTAGTCAAGAACAGGAGAGAGAGACTAGGTTTAATCCGTGAGGGAACAGAGAGAGAGAGAGAGATTGCACGAGAGAGTAAGAGTGTAGGAAGGATTATTTTCCTTAGATAATTTCTGAGGCTTTACATGTATATAAATAGCTAAACAAAGCTAACCTAAACTTATCCCTTTTGTCTCCTCTTCCTCTTGTCTTCTACTTCAACGGATCCTCTCTTCTTGTCTTGACATTCCAACGGCTCTTTCTCACATTCAAACCGGGTTTGAATGTTCCTTTGCTTGCAGAGCACTCTAGGTTATTCGTACACTTGTACGGACTGATCATAACATACTCCCCCAAGTGTATCATCTTTCCTTCTCTTCTCATTGTCATGGATCCATATCTACACTCAGGTCAATACTCCCCCTCAAGCTTGACCATGTGGAACAAGTCAAGCTTGGAAGGACCATGACAAACTACCCTCATTAAAATTAGTATGCAAAACCCAATTGGGACAAAAACACACTAAGGAAAGAGTAGAGTTTTCATAGTCAGTGAAGTAGCTTTTGAGTGAGATCAATAAGCCCAAGCTTGGGATATATAAACACACACACCTTGGTGCTTGCAGCCTTGGTGAATATATCTGCAAGTTGATCCTCACTCCTTGTGTAGCAAGGTAAGATCATTCCTTGTAACACCATTTCTCTAACTTTGTGGCAGTCCACCTCAATGTGTTTGGTTCTCTCATGGAACACTGAGTTTGATGCTATGTGGATGGCAGCTTGGTTATCACAATGCATTGTGATCGGAGCAGTGACTTCTATGCCTAAGTCTTTAAGTAGCTTCTTTCTCCATACTAGCTCATTGGTCAGTTTCCTCATGGCTCTATATTCAGCTTCAGCACTTGAACATGACACCACCTTTTGCTTCTTGCTCTTCCATGTGACCAGATTGCCTCCAATGAAGGTGCAGTAGCCTGTTGTTGATTTCCTATCATTTCTATCTCCTGCCCAATCTGCATCACAGTAACCAACCACTCACTACAGGAAATGTGGGTATTGATAGCATCCTAGCATAGCGTTTTTGGTATTTCTGCTATTGTATATCAACACTTGTTTTGTTTATAGCGTTTATCAATTAAAAACGCTATAATTGTTATCGCGGGAAACTGAAAAAAATTAGGCGCGTTAATTTACTGAGTGTAAGTGCCCTAAAATTGTATATCCAAAATTAAATGCTATTGTATATCTGTAATTTTCATCAAAATATTTTAAGTTATTTTTTCCAGGTTTTATATAATAAAATAGTTTTGTTTTCTTTTTTTGATTTGATTCATTAACAGGAGATTCGTAAGTTAAAGTTGTAATTGTCTTTTTCCTCAGCAACAGGCTAGAGCAACAACTACCGACAGTTTGGCTT
>CAKOAT010514043.1:128549-140767 GCA_932364175.1 Eruca vesicaria subsp. sativa
AATCAATCTTCTTTGTGTGTGTTTGTGCAAGTAAAAAATGGTTAAGGGCTTTGTATGTACTTTTCATTCTGATGGGTTATTTGGTATTCAAAGTTTTTGACATTCTCAGAGTTTCCATAAATTTGCAGCAGGTAACATCATGTTCCCTTTATGAGTCCGTGCAATAAGCTTGACGAAAGAGGTTGAAAGGCTGCGAGGTTGATGGGATGAGCTTGTTGTGATGTATGGGGCGGAGAAGCGTCGGATCTGAAGAAGCTGTGTTGTGGAGATGGCAGAGGAAGCTAACGGTGGTAGTTGTGGCGGCAATAAAAGATAGCTACATTTTCCGGAAGGGGAGGCATGATGAAGCTAGAAGCAGAGAGAGAGTGGTGACTGATTTTAGTTTTGTAATATTAGGTTTAGGTTTTGGTTTGGGTTAATTAGTCGTAGATCCTCCCTAAAACGTCCTCATCTTAAGGTATACCAGGTCGCCAACCTGAAACTCTAAATCCTTACGCCGCTTATCTGCATAACTCTTCTGACGATCATGGGATTCCTTGAGCCGTCTCTTGAGCATCTCAACTTGCTCTACCGTCTCTTGAACCATTGCTGGTTCTATCTCACGTCGCTCTCCCACTTCTGTCCAACAAAGTGGTGTGCGACAAGGCCTACCGTAAAGAGCCTCATACGGTGCCATCTTAATGCTCGAGTGATAGCTTTTGTTATAAGCAAACTCCGCTAAGGGTACGTACCTCAACCAACAACCCTCCCTGTCCAAAACACAAGCTCGAAGCATATCCTCCAATGTCTGAATAGTCCTCTCTGACTGTCCATCTGTCTGTGGGTGGTAAGCGGTACTCATGTGGACCTTAGTCCCAAGCGCCTTCTGAAAGGCTCTCCAAAATGCAGACGTGAACTTTACATCCCGATCCGATACAATGCTGGTAGGCACTCCGTGCAGTCTAACAATATCACAGATATACATCTCTGCCAACTGCTCAGCTCTGTATGTCTTCTTAACTGCGAGGAAATGAGCTGACTTGGTGAGTCTATCCACGATTACCCATATAGCATTCTTTCCTCCTGTGGTGGTCGGTAAACCCGTCACAAAATCCATAGTCACCATGTCCCATTTCCACTCTGGTAATGGCAGGTTTTGCAATAACCCGCTAGGCACCTGATGCTCCGCCTTAACCATCTGACAAGTCTGACACTGCGATACAAAAGTAGCAACATCCCTCTTCATACCAGGCCAATGGTAATAACGCTTCAAATCTCGGTACATCTTAGTGTTCCCTGGATGAATAGAGAAACTCGAGTGATGTGCTTGCTTCAAGATCTCCTTCCTCAACTGCTCATCATCTGGTACACAAACTCGGTTTCGGAACATAAACATCCCACTCGAAGCTGTGTGATACCCAATACTCTCGATCTCAATCTGCTTACACAAGGCCTCATCAACATCCTGAGCTCTGCGTACCTCCAAAGTAAATCTGCCCGCTCAACTGCCTCGAGACCAGATGTCTCTCCATCAACCGTAGTAGAACACAATCTGAGACTAGCGAGTATACCAGTAAACTCCTGAACTTCTCTGGTCCCTGAAACATCGCTCCTGCGCCTACTTAAAGCATCTGCCACCTGATTAGCTTTCCCCGGATGATAAGCGATATCCAAATTGTAATCTGCCAACAACTCGATCCATCTGCGCTGCCTTAAGTTCAAGTTCGACTGAGTGAAAATGTACTTTAAACTCTTGTGATCCGTGAAAATTTTCACCTTCTCACCATACAAGTACGATCTCCAAATCTTCAACGCAAATACAACTGCTGCTAACTCCAAGTCGTGTGTGGGGTAATTAGCCTCGTGAGGTCTCAACTGACGTGATGCATAAGCAATGACTTGTTTCTCCTGCATCAACACACATCCCAATCCAGTACCCGACGCAACAGTGTAAACCTCATATGGTATCCCAGGCCTCGGAAGTACCAATACCGGCGTCTGCGTTAGTTGTCGCTTCAACTCCATGAAACTTTTGGAGCAATCATCAGTCCAATCAAACTTAACATCCTTGCCCGTTAGTCTCGTCATCGGTTTTGCAATGCTGGAAAAACCCTTAACAAAGTTCCTGTAGTACCCAGCCAAACCGAGAAAACTGCGAATCTCTGTAGCACTCTTAGGCGTCGGCCACTCTGAAATAGCAGCAATCTTCTCTGGATCTACTGCGACTCCTGCCTCTGAAACCACATGACCAAGAAACCCGATCTTTCTCTGCCAGAAGCTGCACTTGCTCAACTTAGCAAACAACCGATGCTCTCTCAGCTTCCCCAATACAATCCGCAAATGCTCTGCATGCTCCTCTCTTCTCCGAGAATAAACCAAGATGTCGTCGATAAACACGATCACACACTTATCCAAATGCTCACGAAACATATCATTCATCAGCTTCATGAATGCTGCCGGTGCGTTCGTCAATCCGAATTGCATCACAACAAACTCATAATGGCCATAGCGCGTACGAAAAGCCGTCTTCTGCACATCTCCATCAGCTATTGCAATCTGATGGTAACCCGACGCCAAGTCAATCTTAGAGAACCATGAAGCTCCCTGCAACTGATCCAACAACTCATCAATACGCGGCAGCGGGTACTTATTCTTGATGGTCACCTTGTTCAAACCCCTGTAGTCGATACAAAGTCTGAAACTCCCATCTTTCTTCTTCACAAATAAAACCGGTGCTCCCCATGGTGAAGTACTCGGTCTGATGAAACCCTTATCTGACAGCTCTTCCAACTGCTTCTTCATTTCAGCCATCTCTACTGGTGCTAACCGATATGGAGCTCGTGAAACCGGTGCCGCTCCCGGTTCCACCTCGATAGTCAAAACATCACTTCTTGCTGGTGGTGGCCCTTTTAAGGCCTCAAAAACATCCTCAAACTCAGCAACCACTGGAATATCATGCAACTCTTGCTGCCCATCATCATTAACCATCGAAATGGTTGACTAAAACCTTAGGCTCCTCTCTCCAACAACTCCTCAGCATGTAACATGGAAACGATGGAAACTCCTTGGTAAGTCTGAATCCCTTGAAAAATTATACTCCCTTCTGATCTAGGGATGCTAACTCTCGCCTTCGGACAATCCAAGATTACGTGATGTCGCGTCAACCAATCCATCCCAAGTATGAAGTCATAACAACTCATCTCCATCTCTGTCAAGTCTCCAAGTAAATCAACTCCTCCAAGCATGACCGGTACGTCGCGATGAATACCAACTGCTCCTAACTTCTCAATCCCGGCGGTCTGAATCTGCTTAGCCTTCGGTTCGAAGATACCCCGAAAAGACCAAGACTTGACTACGCGCGGACTCACAAAGTTGTGGGAAGCTCCGGTGTCGAACAACGTGTGAGCTAGCTCACCTCCAACCAAAACCGATCCTACACGAGATTTTTTTAACTACTCATGATGACCAAGAATCAAAACATTCAAACACAACCAATCATAATGAAGATACATACCCGCTATCGGCTCTGCTCCCTGTGGGTCTCCTGTAGCAAAAGCACGCGGAGCAATGGCTAAACGCTTGGCTGGCGGTGGAAGTGCTGCATTACCCCTCCTCGGGCAGTCTCTGATGAAGTGACCTGGCTGGTTACACCCGTAACAAATCGGGTTCGCCCTTGCTGGTGCTGCTGCTGCAGTAATCTGTCTGACTAGTGGCGTATCCAATGGCTTACTCCGACAAAAATTGGCGGTGTGCCCAAACTGATGACAAACAGAACACTTGAGGCACCTCCCGTGATGACTGCGGCGGCAACGAGGGGATCTCGATGGTCCCGACTGGTCTCTTGTACTCCTCTGGGACTCTGGGGCCTTTCCAAACTTAGTCTGAGCTGCTCTAGAAGTCTCTGCTCCTCTGCTAAACCGGCCTCCTGCTCAGCGGCTTTCTCAACCAAATCTCCCAATCTGTGATAAGTGACAACCCGACATCTGTTGCGAATCTCGATCCGCATCCCAACCAGAAACTTACGGATCAAGTCCTCCTCTGAAATGCCACTCCCAGCAAACCTACGAAGTCGGTTGAACTTAACCTCATACTCCNGATAAGTGACAACCCGACATCTGTTGCGAATCTCGATCCGCATCCCAACCAGAAACTTACGGATCAAGTCCTCCTCTGAAATGCCACTCCCAGCAAACCTACGAAGTCGGTTGAACTTAACCTCATACTCCCTGATGGTCAAGCTACCCTGGCTCACATGCTCAAAGTCACTCTTCATCTTGTCCAAGGCCTCCTTAGGAAAGTACTTCTTATCGAACTCCTGAATAAAATCAGCAAATGTAAGCCTCTCTGCTCCACGCCTCAAACACACTCCATCCCACCAAACTAGTGCATCTCCACGCAGATACTGCATCGCCAATCTAAGTGAGAATTTTGGTAGGCAATCGAGAATCTCCAACTTACGCTCCAGACCTAGCTTCCAATTATGCGCCTCTATCGGATCCGTCACTCCACTGAAATGCACCATATCCATGTCTTTCATCTGCCTCGTCAGCCTGAAAAACCTATCATCGTAGCCTGGGTGATAGTGAGGTGGTGGCGGTGGTGGTGGAACATGAATACCCTGATCAAACTGATGAACGGGAGCCTGCTGCAAAGGAACCTGAGGGAAGGGGGCCTGCTGAGCGGGAATCTGATGATCATGCTGAACCTGAACTGGTGGGACCTGAACTGGCGGAACCTGCTGCACATGAATCTGCGGGCCCTGCTGCATCTGAATCTGCGGACCCTGCGGAACTGCAGCCATCTGTCTAGCAACCTCCTGTGCTGCTACTCTAGCGGCCTCCTGAGCAGCCTGCTGAACTGTCTCCTGGGCGGCCTGTCTCGCTGCATCCTGCACCATCTGTCTCAAAGCATCCTGATCAATCGGTGGTGGTGCAGGCTGCGGAACTGCGGGCTGAACATCATCGTCTCTTGCCTCTCTAGCAGCTCTGGTAGTCTGAGTACGAACAACTCTCTGTCTCGGTGGCATCTGAAAGGGGAAACACATCGGTTAACTTCTATCGAATACCAACTCAAAAAGGGGGGGCGGGTTAAAGAAGTGATACCGGACATAATGGTGCTATTGATTTTTACTTTGAAAAATATCCCAAATTCCCAAAAACATTTTGAAAAATCATCAATTTCCGATTAAAACCGAGGTCTCCACGAATCGCCATCCCGGGTCGGAGCCGGGACGGAACCACGCTCTGATACCAAAAACTGTGACACCCGTTTTCTCCAAAATAATATAATAAAATAATAATCTATGAAAACGTCGTATTTAATAATAATACTTAAAAGTCAGCATACTTCATACCACATAAGTCCAAAACATAAAACGGCCCAAGGACAAATACATAACATCCGTAATAACGTCAACAACATAAACCGAAAGTCTGAAATAACATAAGCGATAAAAGTCCAAAGGCTCATAAGCCCAATAACGATAAAATACGATAAAATACAATAAGATAAGATAGAATATTATAGAAGCCCAAAAGCCCAATAGCACCGGTCCGATATGATCACTCCTGCTGATCGGTCTCACCTGCAAGGGGAAGAAAGAGGGATGAGCAACAGGGGAGTCGCTCAGTGAGGTATGCGATGCTACCCCGAAGTCCGTAGACCCGGACATAGCACTCCAAATAAATATAATTTAAATCTAAAATGTACAAGCATGGCACCTAAAGCACCCAAGCAAGCAAACAATGGTCCTAGCGAGGCGCGCACTCGCCGCCCACTAACGGGCCAAAAATCACACAGCCCACACTGGGGTACAACAACAACACAGCTGAGATAGTGCACGGAAACACCGCCCGTAGACGATTTATCGACGCCAAGTTACGGTCCAACCGGTCGACTAAAGCTGGCCCCTCATACAATCCGGCATACAGAAGTCCCTCTCTGTACCCGGCCAAACAATTCTAGCTAATCATTACATTAAGTGAAGCAATCAATGTTGAATCCTCTAACCACCTAGTTCCGGTTTAAGCAAGCAACCTAAAACTAATCAAGCGATGACAGACTCGATTTCACGCAGATGGAACACAATAGAAATAAATTATATTTATTTAAAATTCTAAGTCGCGTACGAATCGTTCGGAAGTAGACCCACACCTTAGCAACTGGGGAATAGTGGTCTCTATGAACTCCAGCTGCTCAAATAGATCCCAAATCTGAAATCAGATCGAAATTCCGAGTCAGATTGACCTTCGAACGGGCAAAAACGGAGAGTTACAGGATCTGCAACAGCCTCCTTTTGACTAGGCCTCGCACGTTTTCGTTGAGCTGCTTCTTGTTAGCTGTTTGTAGATGAGGTTCAGAATCTCTCTCCGTGACCTGTTTTTGTCAATGACTTTCCTATTGAATCAATAGGTAACAATTTTATTTGGTTCTTCCTTAGGGAATAAATTCCTAATAGGCTTATAATGGATCATTAACGACATCAACTATTCGAGCCCGTTAATTCAGCTAACAGACTAAATTCGGGCCCAACAACCCTCACCTTAGCAACTGGGGAAAAGTGGTCTCTATGAACTCCAGCTGCTCAAATAGATCCCAAATCTGAAATCAGGTCGAAATTCAGAGTCCGATTGACCTTCGAACGGGCAAAAACGGACGATTACAGAAAAGTCAACTCGCAGGTCAAAGGTCAACCCGGTCAACCTTGACCCAAGCCGGTCAACCCTTGACCAGATTGAAATCGAATTGGACCAGCCGGTTTTCCTTAACCGAATTCGATTTCAATCGAACCAAGACTAATCCGTTTTCAATTCGGTTTAACCTTAACCGAAAATCAATTAATTAAATTAACCGGTTTACCCTAACCGATTTCTAATTAATTTTAACCGCCGGTTAATTAAACCAACAACTAACCAGATTTAACCAACCTAAACCGGTTGACCGAGTCAACGGTTGACTCGCCGAGTCAACCCAGCCGAGTTGACCGAGTCGCCGGCGAGTCACCGGACTCCGGTCACCGGTCCGGCGAAAAATGCGGCAGCTTACCGGCGGTCACCGGCGGCGGACGGACGGCGGAGGTGCGGCGGCTCCGGCGAGGCGACGGCGGCGCGTGCGGCTGCTCCGGCGAGGTGACGGCGGCGCGTGTGCTTCACGCGCGCGCGGTGGCTCAACTTCGGCGGATGCGTGACAGCGGCTCCGGTGTCGGATCTTGGCGTTTTCGGGGTCTACGGCTTCGTCTAGACGAGTAGAACACGATGGTACCCTTGCATTCACGAGATTCTCAACAGTTAGGAAGTTATGGACGATTTACTAAACGGATCAAAACTTAACTAAAAACGTGGCGGTTTCCGGTGGTTACCTAGGCTGGGTGTCGGTGGTGATGAGCTAAACCTAAACCTAATCAAGCAAGCAACCTAAACCTAATGAAGCAATGACAGATTCGATTTCACGCAGACGGAACACAATAGAAATAAATTATATTTATTTAAAATTCTAAGTCGCGTACGAATCGTTCGGAAGTAGACCCTTGTGAGGGGTAAAACTCACTTCTTTAATTTAGGTTAGGTTTAGATTGGGGAAAGACAATCGTGGGCTGAATCCTGTTAGAACTTGTATGAATGAATACGTTTGTTTGTATTGATTTGGATAATGATAAGGGTTTACAAAGATGATTTTGATGATCTAATCGAAAGAATAATGATTGACAAAGATGGTTAAAAACAAAGTGTATCTGAGTCTCTTGGTCTCGAATGACTTGGAAGAGAGAGCCCTTCTCTTATCTCTTCTCCTTCTTAAATAGCCTCTAGATCACGTTCAACTTCTCCCGACGAAGCCTCCGAGATTATCTCCGCGAGTTACGGGATCTGCAACAGCCTCCTTTTGACTAGGCCTCGCACGTTTTCCTTGAGCTGCTTCTTGTTAGCTGTTTGTAGATGAGGTTCAGAATCTCTCTACGTGACCTGTTTTTGTCAATGAATTTCCTATTGAATCAATAGATAACGATTTTATTTGGTTCTTCCTTAGGGAATAAATTCATAATAGGCTTATAATGGACCATTAACGACTTCAACTATTCGAGCCCGTTAATTCAGCTAACGGGCTAAATTCGGGCCCAACAGTTGCCCCCAGCTTTCGAGATGAGACCTCTTTTCTCGGAAGCTTCAGGATAACCACCTGAATTCTTGTTCCCCGAGATAATGATTACTTCGCAATATACTCGAAGATTCGCGTGACCTTAATTCAACGGTCCAGAACTCGTTTGATTAAATCAACAGTTAGGATTAATATATTTTGAATAGCTTTAATCCCGATTTTCAAGGCCAGACGTGATATAAAGCTGCAGTTATTAACTGCGCTGTTTCTCCACCACCCCACGTCTCGATTTGATTCCCAGGTAACTGTTCACTTTCTTCTTAAATTTACTGCGGTATTTTTTCCCGTTAACACTTCTAGGAATTTATATTTCGAAAAAGAATTTTTCCATTCAAATCCTTCTTCGATCTCTTTGCATTTTTCTACTTTTTTCTTTCTCTTTGTCTATTATCATGACGAAAGACAAAGAAGGTACCGGAGAAACTGAACTCTCTGCCTCTGGTGTCCAGCTTATGAAGGTTAAATTGGAAATCGGTGAGAAGATGAAAAAGGGCGAGCCGAGCAAGTAAGGTAGGGAATCGATTGCCCTACGAGTCTCCAAGAGATCGAAGAAAAACGATGGCTAAATCCTTTGGATATCCCACGTGCCTTCTGAAGAGCCAAGAAGTTGTTAACCTAGTGGTCCAGGCCGTAGGTCAGAAGGATTTAGCCAAGGCCGTAGGTCAGAAGGATTTAGCCAAGACCTGTAAACCCGACGAGACTCCGGAGACTGCTCCGGAGGGGTGGTTCTGCGTTCATGAGAAGTACATCACCAAATGTCATCTCAGATTCCCGCTTCCAGATCTCCTATTGGATCTTCTTGATCACTATCAGTTAGCTCTTTCCCAGCTTTGTCCCTGGGTTATTCGAGTGATTAATGGTTTTATCACCAGAGCTAAGGAAGAGGGGGTAGCCGTTGGTCTCCGCGACCTAATGAGCCTCTATACAATCAAGGAGAGTGCCTCAAAAGATGGTGGTAGTGGTACCTACTACCTACCTTGTCGACCCAAGCTGGGCCTCTTCAAGTTTTCCGGCAGTGATGATGACTGGAGGAAGAAATATTTTTATGTTAAGATTGACCCTTTGACGATTCCCGTGGGTCGTACCCTAAGGGTTACTTGGTCCGATGCTTCCGGTTAGGGTCTTTAGGGATGCGTTTGTGTGGTTTGTTTCCTTTTCACACATTCCATTAATCGTTGATTGATTTTTTTTACAGACGTAGGCGATCCCGAGAAGCTTACAAATAAGCTTACTAGAGCTCTTTATCGCAAGCTGAAGCAGAGTCCTTGCACGTGGGGAGCTTTCACCACCTCGCGTATAGGATCAGCTAGGTTCCCGGATCGATATGAAGCCTCATTTCTGGAACCCACTCCCGCTGCAGGTTTAGAAAGTAAGCCGATTTCATCTATTTTTGATCATGCTTGATTCGTTACTTGGGAGCGTTTGATTTTTGAACTAGTTTTTTTTTTTTTAATACAGTTTCTGAGGGCAACTCGATCGTGTCTATCTCGACGGAAGCTAGTACCTCCGAGACCGAGAAAACACAACAAGCTAAGATGCCTCTTCAACCGTCCTACAGCTCACGTGGCAAAGCAGTTAAAGCTGCCAGTTCCTCTCGAGGAAGTGAGAAGAACCAAGGGGGCTCTTTTCTCAATCAGGTGCGAGATGTTGTCGATGATGGAGTTTCTCTTGCGATTAAAGATGTCGCCGCTGTTGATGCCTCGAAGGCTCAGGAGGTTGCCCCCAAACCCGATGCACATGCCAAGGAAACCGACCTTCAAGTGACCAAGGAGCCGTCCGAAATCGAGCCTCCCAGACCTAAGTGGTCTCGGGTTGACCAAGTGGACAGATCGTCCAGGTCTTCCTCCTCCTCTTCGAGGGGAGGAACCGTGGGATGGAGCTTTACCCACTGGAAACCTGGTTCTGTCTTGGAGGATCCTTGGGGTTTGGCCACTTTGATGAGGCACATGAAGAGGACCGGTTGCTCTCTTCCTGCAATCAATAACATGACTAACCGAGAGGAATACGTGGAGGTCGCTCATTGCATGGGTCAGGTGAGAGACCTCAAAACTTATTTTATCTGTTTCTTTTAGTGAAGCTGTCGGTTGACGGCTGATTTGTTCCGTTTTCAGCTAGCTGGGGCTATCAGTCGAGTCCAATTGAGCTTGGAGGACACGATCAATAATGCTCCCCGAGCAGGGGAATTAGCTCAGGTGACTGAAATGGTGAAGGCTACTAAAGAGGAGCTCGATCAATCTCGAGCTAGGATTGCGGAGCTCGAAAGTGTGGTAGAGAGGCTTGGCTCGAAGGCTGATATTCAGGCTGGGAAGATCAAGAGTCAAGTTATCGATCTCCGTGTGAAGGGAAGGAGGATAGCAGAGCTGGAGGCTGCTAAGAGAGTCGCTGAGCAACATGTTCGAGAGCTGGTTACCTCATCGCAGATCAGCCAAAAGAATAAGGAGGCTGAGGTGAAGCTAGCTATCCGTCAAGGGAAAAAAGAGGTAGCTGATGCTTACAACAAGATCTTGGCTTCTGTCAAAGAGAAGTTTGCCAAGAAGAAGGAAGAGGTTAGCCTTCAGATTTATGCTCAGGAAGTTCAAGCCAATACCGCCCTTCTTGAGGAAATGTTGGCCAATGAGATCAAGAGTGTCGATGAGGAGTATCAGCGATTGATGTCATTAATTCCTGAGGCCATCGCTGCGTACGAGAGGGCTCAGGTGTCAGATTTTTCAGTAAGCAAGTTACCTCTGCCTCAGTTCTCGGAGAGCTCAGGTACTTTTGAGATCAACACTTTTAATCTGTCCTTTTCCGGAGGATATGATTCTAATTTAGGTCTGGTGAATATGGCTTCAGCTCCAGTTGAGACAGCCGTAGGTGATAGCGAGAAAGAAGCAGGTGATGGATCTTTGGCTAAGGAGCTGGTTGCAAGCGAGGAAGAAAAAGATGAAGGGAAGGATGCTGATGACATGGAAGTCTAGACGTCATCCTCTTTTTCTTTTTAAAGTTATGTTTTTATGTTTTCCCAGACTTTTCGCCTGTTAGGCTTTCTTCCTTTGTTTAAGACTTATGACATGAGAAGGTCTTTAAACCTTTTCTGTGTTTAGGATCTTCGAATTTAAATACCCTGGGGAGGATTTTAAACCTTTATCTCATTCTGGTTTTTCTCTAAGTCATTTGACTAATGAACATTTTCGTTTCTTATTTCAATGAATCCCTTAGTACAGATTTGAGTTTCTGAGTATGAGTTTTCATTCCTTCGAACGAAGAATTCTAGAAAAGGTTATGTCATTAGTCAAATGACTTAGAGATTAGCCATGTCTCGAGCTAATGATTTTTGAAACTTTCGGTTGGATTCCTAAAGGACCTGAGTTCGTTCATCTAACGTTTCGAGACCTTGGATTCTGTTAAGGATTTTAGGATTTTGATGTCGAAGCTCGTGTTTGTTGACACCTGACTCGGGTGGTAGAGTTTTAAGACTTTAGGTTCAAGTTCAACGTGACCTGAAACAGGATTCTGATACCTTAGGTCCGGGTTTGCCGGGACCTGTTTTTAGATAGTAGGATTTTAAGACCTTAGGTTCAGGTTCAACGTAACCTGAATTTAGATAGTAGGGTTTTAAGACCTTAGGTCCGGGTTTACCGGGACCTGTTTTTAGATAGTAGAATTTTAAGACCTTAGGCTCAGGTCCAGTGTGACCTGAATTTAGATAGTAGGGTTTTAAGACCTTAGGTCCGGGTTTTCCGGGACCTGTTTTTAGATAGTAGGATTTTAAGACCTTAAGCTCAGGTCCAGCGTGACCTGGATTTAGATAGTAGGGTTTTAAGACCTTAGGTCCGGGTTTGCCGGGACCTGTTTTTAGATAGTAGGATTTTAAGACCTTAGGCTCAGATCCAGCGTGACCTGAATTCATATTGTAAAAACATGAGATGCTTGAATGTGGATGTTTTTATTATAACTTCGATGGAGTACATAGTCATGGAGTTAATAGCTTGAGCTGGGTGTTCTGAACACGTGCCCCCTTTGAGTGTGAAGATGAGTATGTTGAGGTGAGATTGGGGCTGCACTCATAACGGAGTTGCCTACGTACCCAGTCAAGGGATCAAGCCAGA
>CAKOAT010514043.1:140915-177319 GCA_932364175.1 Eruca vesicaria subsp. sativa
CCTTTGAGTGTGAAGATGAGTATGTTGAGGTGAGATTGGGGCTGCACTCATAACGGAGTTGCCTACGTACCCAGTCAAGGGATCAAGCCAGACGTAGTTCAATAAATTTTAGGTACCTAATGGTAGTATCTCTTGAGATTCATGGCATTCCATGATCGGATTTCGGGTACCCCGGTTCGTACCTTCATGAGCCTGTAAAAGCCTGGACGTATCACATGGATGATTTGGTACGGGCCTTCCCAATTGGTCCCTAGCTTTCCAGCGTTCGGCTCTTTGGTATGGTTAAAAACTTTCCTGAGTACCAGGTCACCTACAACGAATTGCCGGGACCTGACCTTAGAATTGTAATGTCGGGCCATTGCTTGTTGGTAATTTTGAATGCGGACAAGGCTTGATCCCGTCGTTCCTCGATGAGGTCGAGGTGATCTGATAGGAGCTGATTGTTAGCCTGGGGATTTGTCGTGCAGAGCTCTGGGCGGAGGCTCCCTGTGACAGTTTCGGCTGGGACGACGGCTTCCATCCCGTAGGCTAGGGAGAAGGGGGTTTCTTCCGTAGCTCTTCGTGGGGTGGTTCGGCATGCCCAGAGCACTTCGGGTAACCTTTCGGACCACGAACTCTTGTCGATTCCAAGGCGTTTCTTGAGGTTGGCTAATACTGACTTATTAGCAGCCTCCGCCTGGCCGTTTCCTTTGGGGTATCGGTTACGATTTCGTATGGGACACCGTGGCGGCAAATGATGTCTCTCCATACGAGTCGTTCGGTTTCAACTTTAGTTACCTGTTGGAAAGCCTCAGCTTCTATCCATTTCGTGAAGTAGTCTGTTAGGACTAGTAGGAAGCGTAGCTTCTGCCTTCCTGTTCCAGATACGACTAGTGGTCCTACGATATCCATGGACCATCTCATGAATGGGTATGGGGCGGATATCGAGGACAATTTCTCTGATGGCTGATGTATAAAAGGTGCGTGCCTCTGGCACCTGTCGCATGAGGACGAGTAGGTCTCGCAATCAGCGATAATGGTAGGCCAGAAATAGCCTTGCCTTTTGATTCAGATAGCTAAAGCTCTGCCACTGGAGTGGTTTCCGCAGGAGCCATCGTGCATTTCTTTCATGAGTCTGATGGCGTCGAGGCCGTGGACGCATCTTAGGTAAGGTCCCGATACGCTTCGTTTATAAGGGATAGATTCCATTATGCAGTATCTTGCGCTTATTGCTTTAAGTTTTCGAGCTTCCCATTTATGGGGGGGACCTTGCCCTCCGAAATATACTGCATGATTGGAATTCTCCAGACCTCTCTTCCTATGATTTTGTCGTGAAGGGAGGAGGGAGGTCCCAGCGCGGGATCAGGTTCTCGGGTGTTGTTCCGTCCGGAGGTCGTACCTCTGGGGATGTTCCTTCTGTTAGGTTTGTCGGAACCTAGGTCTGGAGGAACATCTCCAGGTGTGTTATTTATTTCCGGGGCTGGGATTGTGTCTCCGGTTGGGGTTTCGGGTTCAGGGGAATATCTTGTTCTGCGAGTGTTTACTTTCAGGACAAGTGAGTTTGAAGGCTGGACTATGCCCCCGGAGATGTGCTTTCTGAATTTGCGGGCTTTTTTTTTTGGGAACCAGAATGTGGTTAGGACTTGGGTTGCTGCTGATTCGGAGCAGCTACCTTCTGTTTGCTCTTTTGGTTTGCTATCGATCTCAGCTTTGGTAGCTATGTCGATGCTTGGTTTTTCGATTCCTTCTACGGGTATGATTCATTTTACTAGGGGATCTGATGTGGACGCCAATGCAGCTAACGCGTCTGCTGAGGAGTTCTCTCCCCGTGGGATTCTCTTTAGCTCGAATTTACTGAACTGTTTAGTGAGGCTTTGTACGACTTCAAGGTATGCCCCCATTCTTTCGTCTCTTGTTTCGTACTCGCTGTGGAACTGGCTAGCTACCAGCTGTGAGTCGCTGTAGGCGTTCAGCTCTCGGATTCCGAGGCTTAGGGCGAGTCTTAGCCCTGCGATTAGTTCTTCATATTCGGCTTCGTTGTTTGAAGCATTGAAGCCGAGCCTATAGGATTGCTCAATGGTTTCTCCGGCTGACGAGGTCAGCCTTAGGCCAATTCCGGAGCCCTGTTTTGATAAGGCTCCGTCGACATACAGGCTCCACTCTGGAGCTTCGGCTCTCGGATATAGTTCTTCAGATGATAGCTCAATGATGAAATCGGCGAGGACCTGAGCTTTTATGGCAGCTCGAGGTCTATATTCGATGTCGTATTCGCTGAGCTCTATGGCCCATTTGGCCAATCGTCCTGATTGGCTGGGGCTATGCAGAATCGTGCGTATTGGCTGTGAGGTCATTACCACGATCGAGTGTGATTGGAAGTAAGGTCGTAGTTTTCTGGCAGCTGTCACGACTGCTAGAGCTAACTTTTCCATGGTAGGATATCTGGTTTCGGCGTCTATTAGGCTTTTGCTCGTGTAATAGACAGGTCTTTGCTCGTTTTCCTCCTCTCGTACCAGTACGCTGCTAACCGCCGCAGTTGACACTGCGAGGTATAGGTACAGGGGTTCTCCTGTTACTGGTTTGGATAGGATCGGAGGTTCGGAGAGGTAGGCTTTTAATTGTTTGAAGGCTTCCTCGCATTTCTCGTCCCATAGGAACTTCTTATTATTTTTTAGAAGTTTGTAAAATGGGAGGCATTTATCGGTGGATTTGGATATAAATCGGTTTAACGCGGCGATTCGTCCAGTCAGTCTTTGTACCTCCCTGGTTGTCTTAGGTGACGGCATTTCCAGGAAGGTCGCTATCTGTTTCGGGTTGGCTTCGATACCTCTCTTGGTTACGAGGTAGCCGAGGAATTCTCCCGAGGGCACTCCAAAGGTGCATTTTGCGGGGTTTAGTTTCATATCGTATTTGTTGAGGATATCAAAGCATTCTTTTAGGTGGGAGATGTGGTTTTCCCCGGCTGAGGATTTAACCAGCATATCGTCAATGACACCTCCATGGTTTTTCCGAGCTGTCCAGCGAACATTTTGTTCACAAGCCTCTGGTAGGTAGCTCCCGCGTTTTTTAGTCTGAATGGCATTACCTTGTAGCAGTAGGTTCCGCGCTCGGTTATAAATGCGGTTTTCTATTGATCTTCAGGATTCATCATGATTTGATTATATCCATAGAAGGCGTCCATAAAGGACAAGAGCTGGTGGCCAGCTGTTGCCTCAACGAGGCGATCGATGTGAGGTAACGGGAAGCTGTCTTTAGGGCAGGCCTTGTTTAGGTCGGTGAAGTCTACACAGATTCTCCACTTCCCGTTTTTCTTTTTTACTACTACGGGGTTAGCTAGCCAATCGGGGTAGTGTACTTCACGGATGGACCCTGCTTTCGTGAGTCGATCTACTTCTTCGTTGACAGCTTGGGCTTTTTCGAGCCCTAGCTTACGGCGTTTTTGTGAGTGGTGACGTTTTGGTCTATATCTCTCATGTCGCTGGTAGTCCATGCAAATGTTTTGACGTTGCTTTTCAGGAAGTCGATTAGTTCCTTTTTCGTTTCGAGGGGTAGCTCTGATCCGATGTTCACTTGGTTTTTGGGATCGGAGTCGTCGATGCTAACTCGTTCGGTTAGGTTCCTAGGGGGACCTCGAATATTTTGTTGCATCTCTCGACCTTCCTGGATCTGTAATTGCTATTGAGGTGATTCCTTGAGGATTCCGAATCCTCCCAAGTAGCAGATCCTGGGTGGTTATTCCGTCCGGTGTTGGGAATTTCACACATTGGTGATAAGTGGAAGCTACTGCCTTCATCTTATGGATCCAGGGTCTTCCTAGGATCGCATGAAATGGAGAAGGCCTATCGATGACTACAAAATTGGTCATTTTCATGATTCCTCCAGCTATGACCGGGAGCTTGATGGTTCCCAAGGAGGTAACTGTTTCTCCAGAGAAGCCTACGAGGTTAGCTTTCTGACCGATAATTTCGTAGTCATCTATTTCCATCCCTTTCAGGGCATTATAGAAGATAAGATCGACCGAGCTTCCGGTATCAACCATCAGCTTAGGCACCTCGTAACCTGCTATGTTTAGGGTGACGATTAAGGCGTCATCGTGAGGTCTGTCGAGATCTGACGTCTCGCTCTACCAGAAAGAGATCT
Organism: Eruca vesicaria subsp. sativa; assembly: GCA_932364175.1. Taxonomy (NCBI): domain Eukaryota; kingdom Viridiplantae; phylum Streptophyta; class Magnoliopsida; order Brassicales; family Brassicaceae; genus Eruca; species Eruca vesicaria. The sequence goes on from CAKOAT010514043.1 coordinate 145,032, forward strand.
TAGTATTGGTTTCGGGATTGGGAGGCTTAGATTGAGCTCTAGAAACAGCCTTCCGCACATGGCTCTTGATTGAATTAATTGAGTCTTGACATATATCGGAGCCTCCGAGGATATAATCCACTCTTGAGCTAGGGCTCGATTGAGGCGAAGGTTTTCTTAGGAGGGTCTCGATTTGCAGACTCTTCCCTTGGGGAAATTTCCCAAGAATCATGTCAACTCTTTTCTTGGGAGCTGGCGGTGGCGAATCTGTTTCCTTCTCAGGTGATCTTTCGCGTTTCGGAGAGGTGTCCCTGGGACCTCTTTTCTGGTAAGGAGGTGGCTTTTTTAGTTCCACATCCTTTAGTTCCCCAGCTACAAATTTAGCTGCCAACTGTCGTTGGAGGTCCCAGCACTCCTCGGTTGAGTGCCCTTTTCGATCGTGATAAGAGCAGTGTTTGTTCTCATCATAGCCTTTCGTCCAGGGAGTTTTGCTTGTCGCGGCAACAGGTTTTTCTTGTTGGGCTTCCTCGACAGCATATGAGTGTTCTCCCTGGGTCTGATGGTTCCGAGAGCTCCCTTTTCTAGAGGGTGCTTTTGCTTCCGAGGTTTCACCTTTCGGGTGATTCTGGAATTTCTTGTGGATTTTATCCAGTGCAGCTGTTTCTTCCTCCAAGGTAATGTATCTCGATGCTTTGTGAAGGGCATCATCGATAGTCGGAGGAGGGTTACGTGTTAGCTCGGACCAGAATTCTGATTTATACCAGAGGCCTCTTCTAAGGGCTTCGATGGCTACTTGATCGTTGGGGTTCGAGAGCTTAGTTCTGACTGCTCTGAATTTCTCGATGTAGATTCGTAGCAAATCCCCCATTCCTTGCCTGATCTTCCAGAGGTCAGCCTCTGAGGCTTGCTTAAGGATATGGGTCGAGTATTGTTTCATGAAGGCGTTAGTGAGCTGGTCGAAGTTATCGATTGAGTTTGGCTCGAGGCTCGAAAACCATTCCAGAGCTGTTCCGACCAGGTTCTCAGCAAAGGTTCTGCAATAACCTGCTTCACATTCTTCTCTTGTGAAATGATCTTTCACTATAGCTAAGCGGAAGGCTCTCAAATGAGCCTTGGGGTCTGAGGTCCCGTCATATTCGGGAATCCTAATTTTTCGGGTATCTCTTATGTAAGAGCTAGCGATTTTATCTGTGAATGGGGTTCCCCGGGTTTCCTCAATCAAGCTCTCGATTTCGGGAGCTGAGCTTGTTGCTTTATGCACTTGAGCATTCAGCTTCTGGAGAGCTGCGTGAGTTTGCTCCATGTATCGGCGAATAGCCTCAGGTCCTTCTAGGGGAAGGACAGTTGGGTCTTCGCCAGGAATCTGATGAGAAGATTCTCGATGGAGTCGAGTGTCGTCGTTATCCCAATTGTTAGGTGGGCTAAATCGCTCGTTAGCTCTAGAGCCACCTTGAGGGACGCGACCTGGGGGGTGAGCTGTAGGATCAGCTTCCGTCCTCGGGTTGTCTCGACTAGGGGTCGCGCTTCCATTTTGGTAAGCTGAAGTCGGTGCTCTACCCCTAGGAGGGGGAGACATTCCTTCTCCGGACCTAAAAATAGGTGGCGGAGGTGGCAATCGTGTTCTGTGTTCGTGAACCCTATTGGGTGCTGAGCTAGTCGTCGCTATGTTACTTCCCATAGCGCTAGTTATAGGTGGACTAAATACTGGGGTTGTCCCAGTGAGGGGTGTCCGGAGAACAGGCTCTTGCCCATTACGAGCAACGCTGTTGGGGGAAAGGTCCAGGCGTCCGCGAGGGAACGTGAGTTCGGTGAGTCGATCTGGGAAAGCGATTCCTGAGCCTTGGTGTTGCGACGGATGAGTTGTCTCGGTTAGAGATCTAGTCACCTCTTCAAACCGTTGTTGCCGGGCAGTCAGCTGCTGCAACGTACGCTCATTATCTTGAGCTCTTTCGACCAACTGCACCATCATTCGGCACATTTCGGATAGCTGAGCTTCCGAGTGATGCGGAGCGTGTTGACGTTGGGGGTTTTCCGGGAAGACCTTGGGTTAGCTATCCCAGTTCGGTTTGGTTGAGCATTAGTCGGAGGCTGTTGCTCGGATCGGTGATCGGCGGATCGAGGTTCCGGATCTTGAGGATCCGGGTCTCTCCTGTTCGGTGAGCCATTGATCTGGATCACGGGATCTGGGATGGATGGGCTCGTTGCCTGGTTGGATGGATCCATTCTCAAGTTACAGAGTGAAGGATTCAATTATCTACTCCCCACAGTCGGCGCCAAAATGTGAGGGGTAAAACTCACTTCTTTAATTTAGGTTAGGTTTAGATTGGGGAAAGACAATCGTGGGCTGAATCCTGTTAGAACTTGTATGGATGAATACGTTTGTTTGTATTGATTTGGATAATGATAAGGGTTTACAAAGATGATTTTGATGATCTAATCGAAAGAATAATGATTGACAAAGAAGGTTAAAAACAAAGTGTATCTGAGTCTCTTGGTCTCGAATGACTTGGAAGAGAGAGCCCTTCTCTTATCTCTTCTCCTTCTTAAATAGCCTCTAGATCACGTTCAACTTCTCCCGATGAAGCCTCCAAGATTATCTCTGCGAGTTACAGGATCTGCAACAGCCTCCTTTTGACTAGGCCTCGCACGTTTTCCTTGAGCTGCTTCTTGTTAGCTGTTTGTAGATGAGGTTCAGAATCTCTCTCCGTGACCTGTTTTTGTCAATGACTTTCCTATTGAATCAATAGGTAACGATTTTATTTGGTTCTTCCTTAGGGAATAAATTCCTAATAGGCTTATAATGGCCCATTAACGACTTCAACTATTCGAGCCCGTTAATTCAGCTAACGGGCTAAAGTCGGGCCCAACAACCCTCACCTTAGCAACTGGGGAAAAGTGGTCTCTATGAACTCCAGCTGCTCAAATAGATCCCAAATCTGAAATCAGGTCGAAATTCAGAGTCCGATTGACCTTCGAACGGGCAAAAACGGACGATTACAGAAAAGTCAACTGGCAGGTCAAAGGTCAACCCGGTCAACCTTGACCCAAGCCGGTCAACCCTTGACCAGATTGAAATCGAATTGGACCAGCCGGTTTTCCTTAACCGAATTCGATTTCAATCGAACCAAGACTAATCCGTTTTCAATTCGGTTTAACCTTAACCGAAAATCAATTAATTAAATTAACCGGTTTACCCTAACCAATTTCTAATTAATTTTAACCGCCGGTTTAATTAAACCAACAACTCACCAGATTTGACCAACCTAAACCGGTTGACCGAGTCAACAGTTGACTCACCGAGTCAACCCGGCCGAGTTGACCGAGTCGCCGGCGAGTCACCGGACTCTGGTCACCGGTGTGGCGAAAAATGCGGCGGCTTACCGGCGGTCACCGGCGGCGGACGGACGGTGGAGGTGCGGCGGCTCCGGCGAGGCGACGGCGGCGCGTGGCTGCTCCGGCGAGGTGACGGCGGCGCGTGTGCTTCACGCGCGCGCGGTGGCTCAACTTCGGCGGGCGCCTGATGGCGGCTCCGGTGTTGGATCTCGGCGTTTTCGTGGTCTACGGCTTCGTCTCGAAGAGTAGAACACGATGGTACCCTTGCATTTGCGAGATTCTCAACAGTTAGGAAGTTATGGACGATTTACTAAACGGATTAAAACTTAACTAAAAACGTGGCGGTTTCCGGTGGTTACCTAGGCTGGGTGTCGGTGGTGATGAGCTGGACGTTATCACGGCGTGGGGTGTCTCCGGCGAGTGGCTCAGGCGAGTATATCTCTACAAAACCATACACTCTTTCTCAAACTCTCTCTCTAAACTCTCTCTCCAAACTCTCTCTCTTCTTGCATGAAATTTCTGAGAAAACAAGGTGGTGAAATGGCTTTTATAGCCAATACCTTTGGCAAATTCGGATGGGCCTGGGGCTTGTGCCTTAAATGATAAATTTGATGGGTTTGGGTCACTACAAGAGATTGATGAATGAGATCCGTGAGAGACTAATGGAGATTGAGAGAGACTTTGTATCAAGAGACTTAAGAATCAGAGATTTAGTAACAAGAGATTTAGAGATTAAGTAACCAAGAGACTAAGAATTAATGGTAACAAGTTTATGAAGAAGAGAGACTCTCTCAGCTTACATTATTCACTCGACAATACAAGACATTATAAAGGAAAAGAATCAGATACAAGGGTTTTCAACTTTACTATAGACAAGCATGTGAAGTCATAAAGCAAGAGGAGCCTTTATTTGAATTCCTTGGACCAGAAAGCACATCCGTGTGAGTGACTAGTAAGTATGTGTTGACATGAATCAATAAAATCACGAAGAAGTAGAGAAGACAAGGAGAAAGAGCCATTCGGACAGTCATGGAACTTGTTGGTCCGTACAGACTTGAGGAGCAAGTTTGTTCGTACATTCTTGGGACCCAAGTTACCATTTCGACTAAGGTAGCTTCTTGAGGCAAAGAGGAAGTATAGGAGGTGTATTGTGTGCTTCTCATGACCATTGAGGGTCAGGACAAGAAGAGAAGCAAGTGGGCACTAAAATATATTATTAGTCACATGTCTTCCTAGCTGTTTGGACCAGTCTCTCTCCAAGCTAGGACCTGTCCCTTTCTCTGCCCTGCACTCCAAGAAGACCTCCCCTTTGTTTAATATTCCTTCCTTGTCTTTGTTGCTCCTGATATGGCTATATATTATTGTTGTAAGCAAACCATTTGAAGTTAAGGAAATAGTTTTCCTCATTCTCTATTCTTTGTTACGATTCTCTCTCTCTCTTTCTTACTTTGTTTTTCATAATTCTCACACAAATCTCCTTCTGAATCATTAATTCTTTCATGGTATCAGAGCACCAAAGCTCTTGAGACCTTATTCTCCTTAATTTCTTTACTCTCTTCCGCAATTACTCTGAGTTTATTTTCTATTTTTGGCAAAGTTCTTCATGTTCTTGAGCTGTTCTTCATTTCCAGCTACAGAAATTACCAAAAATGGAAAATTCTTCTAAAGTATCTATTCCTGTGAACCTAACCGGTGCAAACTAATTGCTGTGGTCTAGACTAGCCAAGAAAACCCTTGGAGGTCGGGGTTTATGGGAACATGTTTCCAGTGGAGAAGCCCCAACAAAAATCGTCCAAGATCAAGGTGGTGTGGAGATGGTAGTGGCTGCGGATGACAAATGGGGTCAGGAGGATCTCATGGCAATGTCAATTATACAAAACATCCTGGAACCATCCATCTTGGAAGCTTACTCCTACAGTGAAAGCTCCAAAGAGTTGTGGGATACACTTCAGAAGGTGTATGGCAACCTGTCCAATCTAAACCGGGTGTTTGAAGTAAAGCAAGCAATAAACAATCAGAGACAAGGTGAAGAAGAGTTCAACCAACATCTTGGAAGGTTTAGAAGCCTTTGGTCAGAACTGACTATGTTGAGACCAAGTTCCTGTGACCCGGAAGTCTTAAGAGAAAGACAAGAGCAGGATGTTGTCTTTAGTCTCTTACTGACCTTAAAACCCTCATACAATCAGCTGATAAAGCATGTTCTGAAGGAAGAGAGACTTCCAGATTTAGATGATATGTGTGATCTAATTCAAAGAGAACAATCAAAACATGATTTGTTTACAAGAAAAAGGCAGCTACTCTTCAAGGATGTGTCTACTAAGAAGGGAAAAATGGTGTTGGTTCCTGGACATAAGAAGACCAGGAAGAAACATGTCAAGTGAAACATCCAATCCAGGATGTGTACCTTCAAGTCTGGTGCAAAAGCTTTCAAGAAGGATGATCATCCAGTCTTTGAGGTGGTGCATGAAGGTGCAACTATGTACTCAGCCCTCACAAGTGAGTCTAATGAAGGAGGTAACTGGAGCAAGGCAGTAGTAAATGATGATCGAATCAGGGTGAGAGACATTCAGCCACTAATCAAAGCAGCCAAGGCTATCATCTCAGCAAAATAGTCTGGTATACATTCTCCTAACTCTAAGACTCTCATAATTGATTATGGAGCTAGCCATCATATGATTAAGGATATGAGCCTTATTAGTGATGTTAGACCGGCCTTAGGGAATGTAAAAAATTTGCAATGGGGATATGGTAAAGATAAAGGAGTAGGGAACCTCAATCTGTTTGGTAGGAAGTCCAATGCCTTCTATATGCCTACTTTTGCATCTAACCTCTTGTTTGTGAAGAAGCTACAGTTGACTTGGATTGTCAGGTGGTTCTTAGGCCAAATGATGTTGAGTTTCAGGATCTTAAGACAGGGGAAGTGATTGGTAAAGGAACCAGCAAGGGTGATCTATACCACCTTCACAACGCCAATATGTCTAGCCAGTCCGGATCACATGTATGCATGACTAGTGAATCACCTACTAGTGAGAGCACTATGTGGCATGCCCGGTTGGGTCATCCTCATGCTCGAGCCTTACAGCTCATGGTGCCTGGTGTATCTCTGAACAAGATAGAATGCGAAGCTTGTATCTTGGGAAAGCACTGCAAATCTGTCTTCCCTATATCTGAGACCATCTATGAGAAATGTTTTGACCTCGTGCACTCTGATGTTTGGACATCTCCATGTGTATCCAGAGATAATCATAAGTACTTCGTCAAATTTATAGACGAGAAGTCAAAGTACACATGGCTTACATTGCTGCCTTCAAAGGAGCGTGTACTAGAAGCCTTCATGAACTTCCAGGCATATGTGAAAAATCATTTCAAGGCAAATGTTAAGATTCTGAGGTCATACAATGGTGGAGAATACACAAGCCATGCCTTCAAAAGTTTCTTAGCAAAGCATGGCATAGTTCACCAGACAAGCTGTCCCTATACACCTCAACAATATTGAGTTGCTGAAAGGAAGAGATAGACACCTCATGGAAGTGGCTAGATCAATGATGTTCCATGCCAATGTTCTCAAAAGGTTATGGAGTGATGCTGTGGTGACAGCATGTTATCTCATCAACCGGATCCCTACCAAGCTGCTAAAGGATATCTCTCCTTATGAAGTGATGAACCAAACCAGGCCATTCATTCACAATCTTAAAGTCTTTGGATGTGCCTGCTTTGTGTTAATACCAGGAGAGCAAAGAAGCAAGCTAGAAGCAAAGAGCATGAAGTGCATGTTCATTGGATATTCCTCCACGCAAAAGGGATACAAATGCTATCATCCAGAAACTAGAAGAGTGGTGGTATCCAGAGATGTGAAATTTCTGGAAGGAAAAGGATTCTATGATGAGAAGAATTGGGACGAGCTCAAGGATCTGTCTCAAGCATCAAACCAAGCCATTAACCTGAGAATTATTGGTGGAAAAGCTAAGACTAGCTTAGAACATGAACTCACTCTTTAAGAATGGAAGAGACAATCAACTTGTTGTTGAATCCTCTCAGCAAAATAATCTACACTACCATCTGAATCTAGAGAGATTAAGTGGCTGTGAGATTGATACAATAACTCTAGAATTAAACTAAGAGCAGATTAAAAACTCTAGTATGAATCTATCCTTGTGAAGTAACACAACACTAATGGTTTGTGTTCTTAAGCTACAAGGATTTAGAATCAGTAAGCTAGAGAAGAAAAGAAGATAAAGAAGAGTATAGACAAATTTAGAGTGAATGTGTAAGCAATGATCTGCCCGTAGGCAGATCCGAAATCGTGTAACTCTCTCTCTCTACATTGTGAATAATTTTCTAAGCATTTAGTAAAGTAGAAGATAGGTACACGAAATTTAGGAAGCTTATCTCTTATTTCTTGTGTGTTCATTACAATGAGGCTGCCTCTTTATTTATAGAGGAGTGCCTTAGGGTTTACAGCAGCAGAAACAAGACAAAGGCTGAATAAACAATTCATAACTAGGAAATGAATAAACTAAGCATGAGGAAGAAGCCAAGAGAGTTTCTGCAGCAAGGAAGAGATAGTGACAGCTCCCAACAGCTCTCTTTCTGTTAAGAGAACATGTGACTTTAATCCTATTTAAATCCCCACTTCTCTAGCCTCTCTCTCCAGCAGTCACATGTATTATTTGTATTTAAATCTGCCTCTGAAGTTAGCTCGACGAAATTGAACTTGCCTTGCCTTCCAAGACACTCTAGCTCAAGCTTGGTTTCTTGGAAGTCAAGACTGTACAGAAAAACTCCAACTTCAAGTATCTGATCTCTTCTCTTCTTCTTCAGTTTGGTGTGAAGAGCGTATGGTCGAGTTCAGACCTTCTAAATCCTCTTCCATTCAAGGTTGTGCTCAACTTTGTGTACCATGCTCTTGGAGACTGCTTCAACCCATATATAGCTTTCTTTAATCTCAACACATTACCCTTCTTCACCAAATGTTCAAGGCATGGAGGTGGATTCATGTAAACCTCATCTTCAAGCTCTCCTTGCAAGAAAGCATTCTTGACATCCATCTGCCACAGTCCCCACTCAAGGTTCCCAGCCAATGATAAGACAATTCGGATGGTATGAAGCTTGGCTACTGGTGCAAAGGTATCCACATAATCTTTTCCATAAGTTTGTGTAGATCCTCTTGCAACTAACCGATTCTTCTTCCTCTCTATCTTCCCATTGGGTAAGAATTTGATGGTGAAAATCCATCTACTTGTTACAGCTTTCTTACCCAATTCTCATTCCTCATCATTGCCTCAGCCTCATCATTTACAGATTTCCTCCATTCTTGATCTTACATAGCCTCCTCATAGCTTCTAGGGATACCATTCTCATCTAGACTCGCCACAAACATGCAATGCTCTTTAGGGAGTTCATCAAAGGAGAAAACAGCTTGAGAAGGATGCTCCATTGCTTGAGCATTGTAATAAACTCTAGTGTTCACCCAATTAGAAGGTGGGTATTTTATCCTAGTGCTTCTCCTTAGCACTGGTTCAGCATGAGTCTCCTCTTGTTCTTGTTCCCCTTCTCCTTGACCATTTACATCTTCATCAGCTTCATGAGATTCCACACCTTGAGCAGGAGACCCGGAACTTGGTTCTTCTTGTCCTTCTTGACCTTAAGGACTCACCACTTCATGTTCACTACCTGCTGTCCCTTCTTGATTACCAGTTGATTCATTTCCCACTTCATGATCAAGGTGGGGAGATTGATCAACAGATTGCTTCGGATCCTGGGTCATATTGATCCCTAGCCTCTCCATAATATTTCTCAGAGTTGCTGCCTTATCCGAGGCTAGATCCTTTAGTTCTTCTTGGTTCTTAACTTCATAATATCCTATATCTTCAAGGAACTTAACATCTCTGGAGACTAATACTCATCTTGCTTCAGGATCATAGCACTTGTATCCCTTCTGACTTGTTGAGTACCCCACAAAGACTGTGGGAACCGAAATCCACCTACTGTCAAACAATCGTAAATAAGGAAACTTCGGGAAAACCCTAAGTTTCCAGAGGAACCGGCTATCTGCAGAACCGCACAACGAAGATTAAGATAATGATAAAATTAGAATTTTTAAAAGAATAAACGAAAATCGAGAGCAAAGAGGTTCTTATTCCGAATCTGCGTAGAACTGGTACAAAAAGAGTGGCCGAAAAGCTTAAGAACGAAAAACCCTAATTGAGACGCAGCTCGCTAACAGAAAACGGAAATATTCCTAAATGCTAATTTCTGGTGGTGAGAGCTATGAAAATCCTCTCCCTTGCTTCTGCCCTAGACCTCTTACTTATATACTCTTCGCCTTGGCCATTCGGTCTTTCCATTTCGCCCAGATTTGACTATATTGGGAATCTTCCATTTTTCTCGATCCTTCCTTTTCTTCTGCGGAAATCTTCTATTTTTCTTCAAACCTGCCTTTTATCTTCAAGCCTGACATTTATTTTCCTCCTGCGAGTAAACCGTCAAAACGTCATCGTATCTTCGGGTTAGATTCCGTTAAGATCGCGAGATGGGCTTTTATCGCGTTTTAGGACCTTCCGGGCCGTTCTGCGATAAATCCGTTTTCCGACTTTGTAAGGGATCGTTTCCTGATCTGACGCCATTTTTAGTAAATTCCTCGAGCTAATCGTAAGGTGTAACGATTTACTCGACGTTTTTATTAAAAACGTGTTTTTTACTATTTACTCGACGTTTTTATTAAAAACGCGTTTTTTACGATTTTAACGAGAAATCTCGAATAAATCGTATAGTTTAGGAAATGTTCGGTGTTTCGTTTAACCGTTGCCGTTTTATGCGATTTCCTCGAGTTCTTTATCGAGAAAACGAAGTTTTACGGTGTTTATCGTAAAACTAGAACGATAGGTCGGATCGAGATGGAACGGGAGACATTTCGGCCGTGGTTCAGAATACGACGGTGTCGAAAGACGTAAGTTTCGGGTCGGGGATGCGGGAGATAGAGGCCCGGCACGACCAGGAAGTCTCTTGTTCGTCGAACGGCGAACTAAGCCGACTGGCTTAGTTCGCCGGTGGGCGAACTAGTCGAGATGGACTAGTTCGCGTTTTACGGCTGTTTCGGTTTTTTGTGGTTTCGTAAAACGATTCTAGAGTTTTATAAAACGATCTTCGAGTTCTACAAAACGATCTTCGAGTTTTATAAAACGATCTTCGAGTTTTATAAAACGATTCTCGAGTTCTATAAAACGATTCTTTGAGTTTTATAAAACGATTCTCGGGTTTTATAAAACGATCTTCGAGTTTTATAAAACGATTCTTCGAGTTTTATAAAACGATTCTTTGAGTTTTATAAAACGATTCTCGAGATTTATAAAACGATTCTTCGAGTTTTATAAAAATATTCTTTGATTTTATAAAACGATATAAAATGGCTTCTCGAGTTTTATATAACGATTTCTTTGAGTTTTATAGAACGATTCTCGAGTTTTATAAAACGATTCTTTGAGTTTTATAAAACGATCCTCGAGTTTTATAAAACGATCTATAAAACGTCTTCTCGAGTTTTATAAAATGATCCTCGAGTTTTATAAAACGATTCTCGAGTTTTATAAAACGATTCTTCGAGTTTTATAAAACGATTCTCGAGTTTTATAAAACGATTCTTCGAGTTTTATAAAACGATATTTGAGTTTTATAAAACGATCCTCGAGTTTTATAAAACGACTTCTCAGGTTTTATAAAACTATTCCTTTTGTATTTTTTGCGGGGAGTTTTGGCTATTGATTTTGTCGTACCGATTTTGACCCCAACAATTAGCCCCCCAGCTCGTAAGAATCGTGGGGTTCTTGCGAGTGGATTGAGCTTGTTTGGGAGTTTGGTAGAATTAGGCGGAACTTTAATGGCCAAAAGGACAAGGGTGAATAGTAAAATTCTTCCCTATGAGTAGATGGAGTAAAATTTTGAATTCTTTACCCCATCTTCTACAACTTATCCAAGAAATTTTTCTCTCTACTTTCTTTGACGATCTTCAAACATCTTTTCAGGAAGAAAGACTCTTTCCTCGGCTAGTTCCAATTTTCGCAATTCTGAGGGAACGAGCTCGCAGCCTCCAGTTTCAGCTCCGAAAGAAGAGTATTCGTCCTTGTTAATCGATCCGACGGATCGCGAGGCTTTTTGGGCGTTGGGAGATGAGTCGGGGTCCACTAGGCCTGGGACTTGGGTTCCAGCTTTGTCGGACGTCGATCAAACTTCCGGATATCCGAACTCGGCTCTTTTTAACAGTATCGATTACATGCGCGAATTTTGCCGAGTTCTAGAGGCTGTCGAGTTTTGTCTCCCACTTGCCGGGGAGGGCGACAAGGATGCGCCCGAGGGTTTTTTCACATGTTACAACATTTTCTTGCAACAATGCCACTTATGGTTTCCGATCCCGGGAATCATTGTTCATTACCTTCACAGGCTGGGGCTATCGATCAGTCAGCTGACTCCCCCTGGTTTAAAGCAACTCGGTTGTCTCTTGACGCTGAGTTATGAGCAGGGAATTACCCTTAACGTTGATCATCTTGAGAGTCTGTTGAAGCCCACGGGGCAGTCACAGAGGATCACTCTATGCCCTCGTGACGGAATTGTTACGGGCTGCTCAACGCTTTCTACTTCTTGGAAGAAATTTTTTTTCTACGTTTGTATCGACAGTGCGTCAGTCAAGGAGGGTTGCATTCCGCTTTTTACGACCACGTGGGGTCGGAAAGGTATGCGAACCGAGTTCATGCGAATCCTCTTCCTCTTATTATTTTTTTTTCATTCGTTTCTGTTTTTCCGCAGTGACCAACCCTTTGCCTCCGTATCCCGCGGATCTCCAGGACATCACCACTTCTCTCAAATGTGGGGAAGTTGGTTGGTGCAGTTTTATAAAACGATCTATAAAACGTCTTCTCGAGTTTTATAAAATGATCCTCGAGTTTTATAAAACGATTCTCGAGTTTTATAAAACGATTCTTCGAGTTTTATAAAACGATTCTCGAGTTTTATAAAACGATTCTTCGAGTTTTATAAAACGATATTCGAGTTTTATAAAACGATCCTCGAGTTTTATAAAACGACTTCTCAGGTTTTATAAAACTATTCCTTTTGTATTTTTTGCGGGGAGTTTTGGCTATTGATTTCGTCGTACCGATTTTGACCCCAACAATTAGCCCCCCAGCTCGTAAGAATCGTGGGGTTCTTGCGAGTGGATTGAGCTTGTTTGGGAGTTTGGTAGAATTAGGCGGAACTTTAATGGCCAAAAGGACAAGGGTGAATAGTAAAATTCTTCCCTATGAGTAGATGGAGTAAAATTTTGAATTCTTTACCCCATCTTCTACAACTTATCCAAGAAATTTTTCTCTCTACTTTCTTTGACGATCTTCAAACATCTTTTCAGGAAGAAAGACTCTTTCCTCGGCTAGTTCCAATTTTCGCAATTCTGAGGGAACGAGCTCGCAGCCTCCAGTTTCAGCTCCGAAAGAAGAGTATTCGTCCCTGTTAATCGATCCGACGGATCGCGAGGCTTTTTGGGCGTTGGGAGATGAGTCGGGGTCCACTAGGCCTGGGACTTGGGTTCCAGCTTTGTCGGACGTCGATCAAACTTCCGGATATCCGAGCTCGGCTCTTTTTAACAGTATCGATTACATGCGCGAATTTTGCCGAGTTCTAGAGGCTGTCGAGTTTTGTGTCCCACTTGCCGGGGAGGGCGACAAGGATGCGCCCGAGGGTTTTTTCACATGTTACAACATTTTCTTGCAACAATGCCACTTATGGTTTCCGATCCCGGGAATCATTGTTCATTACCTTCACAGGCTGGGGCTATCGATCAGTCAGCTGACTCCCCCTGGTTTAAAGCAACTCGGTTGTCTCTTGACGCTGAGTTATGAGCAGGGAATTACTCTTAACGTTGATCATCTTGAGAGTCTGTTGAAGCCCACGGGGCAGTCACAGAGGATCACTCTATGCCCTCGTGACGGATTTGTTACGGGCTGCTCAACGCTTTCTACTTCTTGGAAGAAATTTTTTTTCTACGTTCGTATCGACAGTGCGTCAGTCAAGGAGGGTTGCATTCCGCTTTTTACGACCACGTGGGGTCGGAAAGGTATGCGAACCGAGTTCATACGAATCCTCTTCCTCTTATTATTTTTTTTTTCATTCGTTTCTGTTTTTCTGCAGTGACCAACCCTTTGCCTCCGTATCCCGCGGATCTCCAGGACATCACCACTTCTCTCAAATGTGGGGAAGTTGGTTGGTGCAGTTTTTCTCCGCAACGCGTCCGCCAAGCGGTTGCCCTCCTCCAAACTCGACTCTTTGCGGATTCTCCGATTTATGAAGAGGATCTGTTTATCGGGGAGTTTATTCCGTATGTTCCCTCGACGAGGAGTGGCAAATCAAGCTTCCGAAGGGATAAAAATCCGGTTGTCGAAGATGATGACTCTGAACACGCGGCTTCTCCTGATAATATTCTCAAGGACTTCCTTGATAGTCAGACGGAAGAAGGCGTCTGGACGAAGGCGGGCGGATCATTGACCTCCCATTTCCCAGACATCGACCATGACCAAGTCCCGAAGTTTACTAGGGGGTCTGAGAAAGCCAAGGCGGTACGTGTGTTTATTTTTTTCTTTTTCGAGCAGTTTTTATGATATCGCTTAATTCTTTTCTTTGGTAGTGTTTCCTTGTCATGAGCCGAGCCCTAGACAGCCGTACCGCTGAAGCTCGCCTTGCCGAGTTCCGAGCGAACATGGCTGAAAAAGAAGTTGCTCGTCTTCGGGTAGAGGTCGAGGCCAACCGAGCCGAAGAAGTGGTTGCGAGGGAGGTTGCTCGCGTGAGGGATGAGTGTGCGGCTAGATCTCGTCGTGCCAAGGAGCTCTCTGACCAAAGGATTCGTCGTGCGCGTCGTGCGGGCAAATGAGAGGTTGCCGAGGAGATGAAGGATCGTCGTGAACGATTTGTAACCGGTTGTTCGGATGCCAAAGTTGTTTAACGGGCGCATGGTGATTATCGCGAATGTCGCAGGATCGTTCATGGGTTATCCCTAACTCATAATGAAGGGTAATCGTTTGCTAAGGAATTCTCCGAGCGGCGGGAAAGCTTGAATCGGGAAAGAGATATGCAGCCCGAACTTTTCGACCTTAAGGCGCGCATGTGGGATCAATGGAATCCCATCGTGGTGTCGCCGGATTCGGTCGAAGTTGGACCTGGGATCTCAGACGTGGATGGCGAGGTTGACCAGTCCGCGGTTGATGACTTCACCATGTGATGTTCTTGTTTTTATTATTTCGTTGTTGTTTTTCTGGGACTGGCCGTTGGCGGCTTTGAATCCCTACCGCTGGGCGGTGTGTATTCGAAGACTTTCTTAATAAAAATATTTTCTAAGTATGAAATTTTGTATTTCGTTTTTAGATTTAGAGGGAAGGGTACGAGTTGTCGTCTCGCATCTAACTCTTGGTGTAAATCGTCCGATTCGTTACCTCGGCAGATTCGATTTTCTCGAGTGTTTAGATGTGGGCGAAGAGACATGCCTTTAGGATCTCGATTCGTGCCTTGAGACGTTAGCGACCAGTGTGCTGGGTTTAGGGCAAGACCTAGGTTTAGGGCAAGACCTAGGTTTAATTTCGGATTGGGGCTGTGCGATGACTAGTCGGCTTTAGTTTTGCCCGTTGCGATTTTAACCTGACTCCATACCGATTTAGATTCCGCGATAGGTTCTCGGCTTATACGATTCGTATGGTTGGAATCGAGCATCTCACCGGGAACAATTTCTAAGTTCCCCGGAAGTGCTGACCAAAAATTGGGATTTCTTTTATAGCGCGCTCTTTTATTCTCGTCGGATGTATGCGGACCGATAGGTCGGTGCGTTTGTTTAGGACGGCTAGCTTGCTCGACGGGGCCAATCGCCGAGCGTACGTGTTTTTATGGTCGCAGACGGACTTGGGGAAATATTTTTCTTTGAGAGTTTAGGCGACATCTCGCCAGTTCTTTCCGAAAATATTTTGATATGCAAGTATTTTGGAAAGACGATTAAATAGTTGTTACTGCAGAAGCGATTTTCCGGATTTGCGTTTTTTGATAGTAGCGGAGATATTCTAACTTTGTCTTTATTAAAAATTTTGAAAAATTTTCGATTACAAAGCTAACAGAAATTTTGTAAAAATTTTGGGCCCACTCCCCCCCCCCCCCCCCCNAAAAAAAAATTTTTTAAAAATTTTGGGCCCCCCCCCCCCCCCCCCCCCGTTTTGGAAGGGGGGATAGCTGAACTCGTCTTTAGGCGAGCTGCCTACGTATTCCTCACCTCAGGGCATCCTCAACAAACAAATATGGACAAGGAAGGGCACATGAGGCAAGAGCTCAAGAGACTCAGCCGCACAACTCTGGTCCTATGTGCCTAGGAGAGGAGGGAAAAGCTATGGTCTCAACCACTTTTGCTGTTGGTGCCTCTTCTCAGTCAGCACAGGAGGACTCCTACTTCCGCAAGTCAGACATTGAGGCCTTGATCAAGGCTCTCAATGCAAACTCTGGTAACATAAATGCATTCACAAATAGTAATGCATTCAACACTTATTTAAACACTAAGTCTCTAATTGTTGACTCAGGAGCTACCCATCATATGATTAAGGATTCTAGTTTCATTATCTGCCTTAGGAAATGTTAAGATTGCTAATGGTGATAGTATTCCTATTGACGGAGTAGGGAACCTGAAATTGTTTGAAAAAGAATCTAAGGCACTTTACGTGCCCTCATTTGCTAATAACTTGATCTCAGTTAAAAAGGCAACTAATGATCTGAATTGCAATGTCATTTTTAGTCCTAATGAGGTTTATTTTCAGGATATTGAGACAAGTAAGATGATTGGAAAGGGTGTGAGCAAATGAGACCTTTATTTGCTAGAAGACACCAAGTTTTAATCTGATTTACATTCAGATTTTAAATCTGCTTCTTGTTCAGCCTCTGATGTATTATGGCAAGCTATATTAGGCTATCCCCACACTCGTGCTTTAGGGTTAATGTTGCCTAATCTCTCTTTTAAAAATGATACTTGTGAGGCTTGTATCCTAGGAAAACATTGCAAGACTGTTTTTACTAAATCATCTACTATTTATGAGCATTGTTTTGACTTAGTTCACTCAGATGTTTGGACTGCTCCTTGTGTCTCGAGAGAAAATCACAAATATTTTGTCTCATTCATAGATGGAAAATCTAAATATACTTGGTAAACACTAATACAATCTAAGGATAGAGTAATAGAGGCTTTCATGAACTTTCAGAGTTATGTAACTAACCACTTTAATGCCAAGATCAAAATATTTAGGTCAGATAATGGAGGAGAGTACACAAGCCATGCCTTCAAAAATCATCTTGCTAAGCATGGAATCATTCACCAAACAAGTTGCCCATACACACCACAACAAAATGGAGTGGCTGAGAGGAAAAATCGCCATCNTTCAGAGTTATGTAACTAACCACTTTAATGCCAAGATCAAAATATTTAGGTCAGATAATGGAGGAGAGTACACAAGCCATGCCTTCAAAAATCATCTTGCTAAGCATGGAATCATTCACCAAACAAGTTGCCCATACACACCACAACAAAATGGAGTGGCTGAGAGGAAAAATCGCCATCTTATGGAGGTTGCAAGGAGAATGATGTTCCATACAAATGTCCCAAAGAGGTTTTGGGGTGATGTTGTTGTAACAGCATGCTATCTGATAAATAGAACACCTACACGAGTCCTACATTATGTCTCCCCATATGAGGTACTTACTAAAGACAAACCCTCCATTGATCACTTGCGTGTGTTTGGGTGTCCCTGTTTTGTTTTGATTCCAGGTGAGGAACAAGTTAGAACCTAAGAGTGTTAAGGCAATGTTTATTGGATACTCATCTAACTAGAAGGGTTATAAGTGCTATGTACCTGAAACCAGAAGGGTGATGGTCTCAAGAGATGTCAAGTTTATGGAGTCTAAGGGTTACTATGATGAGAAGAGTTCGGATAACCTCAAGGACCTCTCACAAGCACCCTCAGATAGAGCCAACAACCTAAGGATTATTCTAGAGAGCCTTGGGAATAACCAGCCAAAGGAAAGAGAAACAGTAGCTCCATCCATGCCACAAGACAAGGAACCAGTCATAGAGGATTCCCATCTTGATCATGAAGGGGGGAACCAACAAGAAACTGAGGACAGTCCTGAAGTGCCTGATCAAGATGATGAAAATGAGGATGAGGCTGTGGAGGATTCTGGTCAGCAAGAAGAAGAAGCAGTGCAAGAAGTACAACAGCTGAGAAGAAGTACCAGAATTAGACATGGTCCGGATAATTGGAAAAACACAAGAGTTTACTTATATGCAAATGCTGTGGCTCATCCAATCCAGGCAGTATGCTCCTTAGTGCAATATCCAGAAATCCATCAAGTGTTCATGAGTAATTTTGATCAAGAATGGGTACATAAAACCTATGAGGAGGCTATGGCAGATGAGGAGTGGAGAGAATCAGTTGGGGATGAGATGGGAGCCATGGAAAAGAATGATACATGGTATGAGACTCCACTTCCCAAAGGAAAGAAAGCTGTAACAAGCCGACTCCTCTATACTATCAAGTATCTTGCTAATGGGAAACCAGAAAGAAAGAAGACAAGGCTGGTGGCTAGAGGATTCACTGAAACATATGGAGAGGATTATTTAGAAACATTTGCACCAGTTGCAAAGCTTCACACCATCAGGATCATGCTCTCACTTGCAGTAAACTTAGAGTGGGATTTGTGGCAAATGGATGTGAAGAATTAATTTCTTCAAGGAGAACTAGAAGATGAAGTCTACAGGAGACCTCCTCCGGGAATGGAAGACAAGCTGAAACCAGGCAATGTGTGGAGACTTAAAAAGGCTATCTATGGCCTAAAGCAATCACCAAGAGCTTCGTATCACAAGCTAAGCACAACCTTGAATGGGAGAGGATTTAACCGGTCTGAGGCAGATCATACATTGTTCACTCTCACTAGCCAACAAGGTATAGTAGTCCTCCTTGTGTATGTTGATGATATCATCATCTCAGGGAGTCACAAAGCAGGTATACAAGCCACTAAAGCCTATTAAAAATCTGTGTTTGATATTAAGGACCTTGGTGAGCTAAAGTACTTACTTGGGATTGAAGTATGCCGATCTAAAGAGGGGCTCTTCTTGTCCCAAAGGAAGTACACACTTGATCTCTTAAATGGTGCATGAATGCTTGGAGAGAAACCAGCGTAAGACACCACTAGAAGATGGATACAAGATCTTGCGTGAGGGGGAGTAGGATGCCACTCCTTATAAAGATCCAAAGCAATATAGAAGGCTAGTAGGGAAGCTGATCTATCTGACCATAACAAGACCAGACGTGTGCTTTGCTGTGAACCAGGTGAGCCAGCATATGCAAGTTCCCAAGATTCACCACTGGAAAATGGTAGAAAGGATACTGAGATACCTAAGTGGAGCTCCGGGTCAAGGTGTATGGATGGGATGCAATGGCAACACTGAAGTGGTTGGATACTGTGATGCAGATTGGGCTGGAGATAGGAATGATAGGAAGTCTACTACTGGTTATTGTACCTTCATTGGAGGCAATCTAGTCACATGGAAGAGCAAGAAACAGAAGGTAGTCTCATGTTCAAGTGCTGAAGCAGAATATAGGAGCATGGAGAAACTTACAAGTGAGCTAGTATGGATCAAGGGTCTGCTCAAGGACTTGGGAATAGAGATCACAGCCCCCATCACAATGCATTGTGATAATCAGGCAGCTATCCACGTAGCCTCAAATTCAGTGTTTCATGAGAGTACTAAACACATTGAAGTAGACTGCCACAAAGTAAGGCAAATGGGGATACAAGGAGTCATCTTACTATGCTTTACTAGGAGTGAAGATCAGCTTGCAGACATCTTTACCAAGGCAGCGAGCACCAAGGTGTGTGAGTCCATCTATCCTAGACTTGGACTCATTGACATCAACCGGAACTAGTCCTCCTAAGCCATGGAGCTTCTACTCTTTCCTTCTTATGTTTTTGTCCCAAATGGGTTTTGCATATTAAGGTTTTAATGAGGGAAGTCTTCATGGGGTCCAAGCTTGACTTGTTTCACATGGTCAAGCTTGAGGAGGAGTATTGAGATGAAGACATGAAGCATCAATAAATAAGAGAGCATTTGGGCGAGTTAAAGAAGTCTGGTCCGTACAATACTTGTGATACAAGTTTGTCCATACCATCTTGGCTTCCAAGCTTTCATCATGACCTAAACTTACCTTGGAAGACAAGAAGATAAATTTAAATCAGTCAAGGAGCCAATAGATCCGTTGGTGAAGCAAGAGGGATCCGTGTGTGAAGCAAGAGGACAAGGCTGGATTGTTTATAGTATTAGTCACATGTTCTACTTAAGGAGAGGCTCATTGGTGACCGTTTAGGAGCTGTCACTATCCTCGACCAGATGCACTTTATTTTATTCATTCCTTTTGTTAAATATCTTGTTTAGGAGCTGAGGCAACTTGCCTTTAAATATTGTAACTCATTCACATTTGTAAAGCAAGGAAATAAAAAAATCCTTCCTACACTCTCTCTCTCTCGCTCTCACGGATTAAACTCTCATTCTCTCTCTTGTTCTTGAGCTAAACACACTTGTTCTTCATTAAACTTATACTAAGCTGAATGGGGGTTTTCCCCTCCTTTCTTCTTCATTATTCTGGTTACTAAATCTTATTCTTAGTCTTTCAATCTCTGGTTCCTTATTCTTTCAGTCTCACTCAATCTCTCTTACCATCCTTATTCTTCCATCAATCTCTTATTCTCTTCCATTTGTAAACACAAGACTGAACCTTGCTCTTAAGGGCGTGTTCATCACTTCACACCAGACCTGAGCTCTGAAAACCTCACATGGTATCAGAGCCAGGTTCATCAGAACCTGGTTAAAACTTCCGCACACTCAAGCTCACTCCCATGTTGTTTTAAAGTTAAGAAGAAGCTTCATGGTCCAGGCGGATGTTCATCCTCTACAAGAAGAAGAGGTGTTCATCCATGGTGTCCAGAAGCTGTCCTTGGTTGATCTACTCTCTCCCTCATGTTCCTAATGAAAGAAGATCCATGGATGCAAGAGTTATGGAGCGGATTGGCAAACCACTTCAACCCAGACCTCAAGCGATCTCTTTCCTTTTCCAAGCAAGAAAGGTGACAGCTTTCAAACTTGTACTTGGTGTGGCGACTCAAACATGAAGGAAAGGTTGTGTCTTTGGCATGGTGGGTTCAAGGATAGGTCACGCAAAGAGGAGGAGATGTTGGTTCCCAAACCAACGACTCAAATTTGTCCATATCATGGTGCGTGGAACCTAGGAGGTACAAGGAAGCAGCACAGGTTCCTTGATAGTAAGCTAAACCTCCTCTCCTTGTATAAAGCTTGAAAATTTATGGTATGGCTGTGTGATATGTGCTTATGTCCTATGGTTATAATGCTTGCTAGCTGTGTGCTAGATGCTGTCTAGGATGTTTTTAAAGTCTTGTGTTGTCTATTGATGATAAAGGTCTTAGATTTTCAGAGTTCAGGTCGTGTGTGAATGTGAGAAACAACAAAGCCTTTACAAGGCAGATTTGAGCATAGTTTGGTTATGGAAATGGAATGATGGTAAGTGTGTGTATCAAGACCAGAAACGAGTGTTTATTAGATTATAAGAGAGTATATGAGTTTTGTGTATAAGAAAGGGAGAGATTGAAAGAGATTCTTGCCAAGAACACACACTTTATTATGAAGGAGGAGAGGAAACCCCTCTCTCTCCCTTAAGAGCTTACAAATTGACATATGAGAGCTTCTATAAGCTTATTACAATCTGAAACCATTAAACCCTTAATCTAATGGCTAGTAACACTTGAAATAAAGATAATGGACGTCCAGGATGTGGTCTTGGTCTGGTCTTGGCGTGCTTGATGGTGATTGGCTGATTTAAATCTTGTCAAGGAAGGCGGCACTCTCATTGGCTCTCCTTAAGCTCCCATGAACCTTCCCATGTATCTGTNCTGAAACCATTAAACCCTTAATCTAATGGCTAGTAACACTTGAAATAAAGATAATGGACGTCCAGGATGTGGTCTTGGTCTGGTCTTGGCGTGCTTGATGGTGATTGGCTGATTTAAATCTTGTCAAGGAAGGCGGCACTCTCATTGGCTCTCCTTAAGCTCCCATGAACCTTCCCATGTATCTGTCCAGATACATGGTCAATACACAGTCAAGAGAAAGCTCACGCCTGCCTGTTTCTAGCTCTTCAAGCTCCTCTGACTTTGCCCCAACGGTCACAATATTCAAACCAACACGCCACACACCTCACTTCTTCATTCTTGCTGATTTGGTTCTTGTCTTGTGTAACAAGTTCCTTGTGACCCAAGATATCCCAATAATGATCACTATTCTCAAAAGTGATCTCAATAGTGACCAAACCCTATTTATGCACAATCTCAAATGGTTCTACTAGAGTGGAGTTTATGCAACTTAAGGCAATATTGGTCTTCTACGGATCCGTACGGTCCGAGTACTTCCGTCTGTACCAAATCCATACAAGCCCTAACCCTAATCTTGCACACTACTCCAACTCTTCTCAAATGTTGTCTAAGTCATTCCTTGACTTGACCCTAACCTTGCACCAGCTTTAGATCACTCCTTGATCATCTTAGACACTCCTAAAGCACACCATTGCTTTCCCGGAGCTCTAACCCTAATCCTGCACAAGACTCAATCTCAACCCAACACCTTTAGATTCTCCATTTCTTTCTTCAAGTTAACACTCCCCCTCAATCTTGACTTTAGAGACCCTAAGTCAAGGTTGGAACCTTGAAGAACTCTTTCATTAAAAACCTTACAAGCTTGGCTTTGTAAGGAAAAGAGTAGAGCCTTCAAGGCCTAGGGATTGGCCAGTGAGTATTTGTGTTCTCATCAATGTGATGGACACACAAAGACCTTGGATCATGGCCTAACCGTGATGTGCAATTCAATGGCTTCATTGCACATCACCAACATACCACACACGCCTTCTTGGATCTCTTCTTTGGACTTCTTTGTGTCTTCCCTTCACTCTTGGCTTCTTGCCTTCTCATTCTGGTCAGATCACACGTCCACCTTCCTCTTGTCTTCTTGAGCATCCAAGTAAGGTAGCTGAAACATCATTCCATAAGTGTATCAGTTCCCGAGAGATAAACCTATCATTCATATATAAAAGAGTTAAGATCAGGTTTACTCCCTTGTCTAGATAGTGAGGAGTGGCTTCTCTTTGATCAGCCACTTGTATCCTCACTCACTGCGCTTCACAGCTCCATCTCTTATCATGCAAGCTCATCCACACTCGCCCTCAAGCTTGAGACCAAGTATAGATGAAGGTTGAAGCTTGCAAGGTGAATGCATGTTAACTCCATGATAAGTCTTGTGGAGGGCACCACCATCTCTTCTAGACTTGATGCTTGTTCTCCACTCCATTACCATTGCATTGAGGAGATACCTCAGTCCACTCAACAAGCACTCCTTACCTAGCTTGTTGAGTGACCTTCTTCTTCTCTCACTCCGGCTTGATCTCTCCCAGATCAGCTTGCAATGGCTTTGAGTATCCAAGGTCATTGAGTTCTTAGGATCATTAGGTGGCTCACTTTGCTCCCCTCCTCAAGCTTGGATTGTTTATGTGTCCAAGCTTGAAGTGAACCTTAATGAGCCTTAAGATCAGGAGCATAACATTTACATGGACTATGCATCACCCCTGATCACCCCTTCCCTTTTAACTCCAATGCCCTATAGTTATCAGTCTCCTCCAGACTTAAGTGATAACCACACGGTCTTCCTCTTTCTCGGTTTGATGATGGACAAGAGAGCATCATGTGCACCTGAAACATCACTCAAACTCCAGCAAAGATAAGACAAAATGCATTGGCTTTTGCCAATGTCTTACTAGCACTGCACTTAGATGGCGTCTTATTAGTTAAGATCCATCTAATGCAAGCTTCATTCTCTAAATGCAAGCAAGTTCTTATCCAGAATCAATACAAGACATTTAGGCAACCTCATAATCAATATGCAATAACCTTAAGGGATTCTAATGCAAGCCAGCTGGATAAGAATTTTAATCTAACATCCTAGCACACAAGACATTAAGAACCAGGCTAAGCCATATTATTATGAGCCATCAGACCATGCATTAACCTTAATCAGATTCTATTCATGAATGCAAGCTATCACCAAGCAACATTTAGAACATGAGATTAAGCATTTTTTATATTCTCATAAACCAAACACGACTTTAATAAGCAACCTAGGAATGATTCAAGATTATATCATCAAGCAATCATCACAATATCCTCAGGTTTTAATCACACAACTCAACACACAGAAACATTCATTATCACAATCTCATCTCAAGAAAGTTTTAAGAATCGCTTACAGCCAAGGAACCATGTTGGTCCTTGGTATCACCATCGGATGGAAAGTCCATGACTTTGTTGGATATGAGAGATTGGAGGCCACCCAACTATTTCTCCTCTAGTCTGTGACTTCCATCTTATATATCATACTCAAAAACCCTCCTTTCTTCATACACCAAGCCGCCATCTTCAAGAGACCTTCTTTCTAGTAGCTTGGATGCAAGTGGCTCTTATACAAGGAGTTTTGGCTTGAGGTTCATGACGCCTCTCCATCCTCCTTTGCTTCCAACGAACACTCCATCAGGAACAGACAGGAACAGCTTGAGAGACAAGGAGAACACTTCACACGGCTTCAATCTTCTTCTTCACACCAGAAACTGAATTCGGATGAATGTGTCTTCAAGGGTTTGTGGTTTGAGCTGAGGCTTGAGATGTGATTTGCGGAAGCTAAACAACAAGAACGGATGAACCTGGCTATGATACCATATTAGATTTTCAGAGTTCAGGTCGTGTATGAGTGTGAGAAACAACAAAGCCTTTACAAGGCAGATTTGAACTTAGTTTGGTTATGGAAATGGAATGATGGTAAGTGTGTGTATCAAGACCAGAAACGAGTGTTTATGGGATTATAAGAGAGTATATGAGTTTTGTGTATAAGAAAAGGAGAGATTGAAAGGGATTCTTGACAAGAACACACACTTTATTATGAAGGAGGAGAGGAAACCCTCTCTCTCACTTAAGAGCTTACAAATTGACATATGAGAGCTTATATGAGCTTATTACAATCTGAAACCATTAAACCCTTAATCTAATGGCTAGTAACACTTGAAATAAAGATAATGGACGTCCAGGATGTGGTCTTGGTCTGGTCTTGGCGTGCTTGATGGTGATTGGCTGATTTAAATCTTGTCAAGGAAGGCGGCACTCTCATTGGCTCTCCTTAAGCTCCCATGAACCTTCCCATGTATCTGTNCTGAAACCATTAAACCCTTAATCTAATGGCTAGTAACACTTGAAATAAAGATAATGGACGTCCAGGATGTGGTCTTGGTCTGGTCTTGGCGTGCTTGATGGTGATTGGCTGATTTAAATCTTGTCAAGGAAGGCGGCACTCTCATTGGCTCTCCTTAAGCTCCCATGAACCTTCCCATGTATCTGTCCAGATACATGGTAAATACACAGTCAAGAGAAAGCTCACGCCAGCCTGTTTCCAGCTCTTCACGCTCCTCTGACTTTGCCCTAACGGTCACAATATTTAAACCAACACGCCACACACCTCACTTCTTCATTCTTGCTGATTTGGTTCTTGTCTTGTGTCACAAGTTCCTTGTGACCCAAGATATCCCAATAGTGATCACTATTCTCAATAGTGATCTCAATAGTGACCAAACCCTATTTATGCATCTCAAATGGTTCTACTAGAGTGGAGTTTATGCAACTTAAGGCAATATTTGTCTTGTACGGATCCGTACGGTCCGAGTACATCCGTCCGTACCAAATCCGTACAAGCCCTAACCCTAATCTTGCACACTACTCCAACTCTTCTCAAATGGTGTCTAAGTCATTCCTTGACTTGACCCTAACCTTGCACCAGCTTTAGATCACTCCTTGATCATCTTAGACACTCCTAAAGCACACCATTGCTTTTCCGGAGCTCTAACCCTAATCATGCACCAGACTCAATCTCAACCCAACACCTTTAGATTCTCCATTTCTTTCTTCATGTTTACAAAAGGATATACCTTGAATGTGCATTAGGGTGTGAGATTGTGTGTCTGGTTCTGCTGTTGCATTCATGATGATTAGAACTTGTTAAGGTGTTGTTTACTTTATCATTTTTACTGCCTTAAGGTTGATGCTGTTGAAAAGAGAGGACAAGGTGTGTGAGGTTGAGCTACAAGATGGTGGTTGATGTGTATGACCAAAGTGCAAGTTTAGGGTGAGGCCGTACGGATTTGGTACGGATAGAAGTACTTGGACCGTACAGATCCGTACGGACCACCTCAACCTTAAACTTGTATTGTTGTTTTTGGTACACAAAATGAGTTGTGCAAATATAGGGTGAAATGTGTACGGAACTAACCCTAATCCGTACACATCAATGGTACCTTGGAGCTTAAGGAAAGAAAAAGGAATGGAGAAGACTTGAGGAGGAAGGAGTATCCGAGAAAGCATCTTGGAAAGGATACTTGGAGATGCTTTCTCATGTAGCCGTTTAAGGATAAGGAGAGGGAGCGTGTATAGCTGGTCTTAGCTGTCCAAAAGGTGAAGCAACAAAGGTGTACACGTCCCATGTTACTAGTGAACCACGCGTGTTTGTTCTGGTCCAAGCATTTCAAAATATGGCTCCTTTCTCTCATTGACTCCACATGATCCTAATAGTGTCTTAGACTTTTAAAAACCCTTCTATGCTTTCCTTTATATACCTTGTAGCCTCTCATTAATAAAGTAACGAGTATTCTTCAGATCTAGTCTCTCTTGTTCATCATGATAATCTTTCATACACTCTAAATATGTTCTTAATCTCACTCAATCTCTCAATACCATTCTAAAGTTCTAAAGATTTTATGGTATCAGAGCCAGGTTGGCTTTGGTATTGAGATCTCTTTGTTCTTCAGCTCGTTCTCATTTTATTCTAGTTTGTGTTCTTTGTGTGTTCCGGAGAAGAAATGGAGGGAAGCTACAACAACACCAAGGTGATAACTGTTCCGGTTCATCTTAAAAGTGGAGGAAACTACCTGTTGTGGTCTCGTTTGGGGAAGACTGCTATTGGGAGACTAGGGCTATGGATTCACATCACGGATGAAGCTCCAAAGCCAGTGGTCATGGAAGAAAATGAAGGTGAAGAAGGGAAAGAACTCGCGGTGGTTGGTGAAAAGAATTGGGTCCAAGATGATCTTATGGTACTATCTGTGCTACAAGGTTCACTTGAAGTCCATCTCTTGGAGGCATACCGCTACTGTGAGACACCTAAACACCTGTGGGAGACACTCCAGAAGACGTTTGGGAATGTTACCAATCTGAGCCGTGTGTTTGAACTCAAGAGAGCTATCAACACACTTGTGCAAGATGGAAGCGAGTTCACCAAACACTTGGGCAAGTATAGATCAATGTGGTCTGAGCTTGAATCATTGAGGCCTGCTACCGTGGATAAAGAGGTCCTGATGGAGAGGCGAGAACAAGATCAAGTATTTGGCTTGATGCTCACATTGGACCCACTGTTCAATGATGTGATCAAGCACATACTGAGGTCATCAAGACTTCCAAGCATGGAAGAAGTGTGTGCACAGATCTAAAAGGAGGAGGGATCTCTTGGGCTCTTTGGGAGTAAAGGAGACCTACCATTGTCGAATAAGGTTGAGACCGGTCAAGCAAACCGTGCCGGATACAAACCTGATGAGAGGAAGTATGGTGAGGAAAGGAGGTTCGGAGGGAAGTGTGATCATTGCCAGAAGCCGGGGCATAAGAGGAGTCAGTGTTGGATCTTACATCCTCATCTCAAGCCACCTAATTTCAACAAGGATAGGGAGGGAAGAGCTAACCTTTCTGCTTAAGCTAGTGAAGCCAGTCCAGCTGGAATGGGGGCATCTAGTCATGCGGGTGAAAGTAAAGGAAAGGCTCTTACCTCTTACCAATCAGCCGAGAAGAGCATGGACCAGGAGGTGATAAAGAAACAAGACATTGATGCACTCATCAGAGCCATCAAGGAGTCTGGTAACACATTTGGTCACTCCTTTACTGCTCATACTCTCACTAGTACTTGTGATAGTGTTTTAGATGCTTATGAGAGTTTGCAGATTAGGAATGAGTTACCTAGGACTCCCATTGCACAAAACTTGTCTAAACCATTCATTATTGACTCTGGTGCATCTCATCACATGATTAGTGATACTAGGTTGATTAATAATCTTAAACCGGCTAGTGGAAATGTTATGGTAGCTAATGGTCAAATGGTTCCTATTAGAGGCATAGGAGATTTGAAGTTATTTGATAGGAACTCAAAAGCTTTATATATGCCTGAATTTACCTCAAGCTTGCTCTCAGTTAAGAAGTGTACTAATGATTTACAATGCAATGTGATATTCACCCCTAATGATGTGAGATTTCAGGATATTAAGAGCAGTGAGACTATTGGGCATGGAGTAACAAGAGGAGATCTTTATCTTCTTGAGGATACTAAGCCATCTTCTATTTCAAGTTGTTTATTAAGTTTTCTTTTGAATAAAAATGCTTTGTGGCATGCTAGACTAGGTCACCCACATGTTAGAGCCTTGAGCTTAATGTTACCAGGTGTCATATTTAAAAACAATGATTGTGAGGCATGTATTTTGGGCAAGCATTGTAGAACTGTTTTTCAAAAGTCTTCTACTATTTATGATCAATGCTTTGATTTAATTCACTCTGATGTTTGGACTGCTCCTTGCTTATCTAGAGAGAATTACAAATACTTTGTAACATTTATAGATGAAAAATCCAAATACACCTGGTTAACACTCATTAAAACAAAGGATAGAGTTCTTGATGCATTTAAAAACTTTCAAGTATATGTCACTAACCAATATAATGCCAAGATCAAGATTTTCAGGTCTGATAATGGTGGTGAATATACGGGTAATGCATTCAAGACACTTAGCTCAACATGGTATCTTGCACCAGACTAGCTGTCCCTATACTCCACAGCAGAATGGGGTGGCTGAGAGAAAGAATAGGCATCTTATGGAGGTGGCTAGATCAATGATGTTTCAATCCAACGTTCCAAAGAGATTCTGGAGCGATGCTGTGATCACTGCTTGCTATCTAATCAATAGGATTCCCACAAAGATCCTAGAAGATCAGTCTCCGTTTGAAGTGATCAACAAGAGCAAGCCGGTTCTACAACATCTGAGAGTCTTTGGATGCATTTGCTATGTGCTGATCCCTGGTGAAATGAGGAACAAGCTGGAAGCTAAGCGTACTAAAGCTATGTTTATTGGGTACTCTACAACTCAGAAGGGATACAAGTGCTATGATCCTTATACCAGAAGAGTGCTTGTGTCTAGGGATGTCAAGTTCATAGAAGACAAGAGTTACTATGAAGACAAAACGTGGGAAGACTTAGAAGATTTGTCAAGACCGTCTGATAAGGCCACAAGCCTGAAGTTGATATTAGAAGGCATTGGGATAAACATGTCCCAGGATTCGAGGAAGCAACCAACTACTGAAGCAAGTAGAGCTGAAGAACCATCCCATTTTAATCATGAAGGGGGAAATGGAACTGAAACTGAGACTGGTGATCAAGGTTCAGAGGTTCCTGATCAAAGTGGGACTCAAGGTCAAGAAGAACATGACCAAGAAGGGTCCGGAGAAGGTAGTGAACCACAAGAAGATGTTCCTGCCCCTACTGAATCAATTCCATTGAGGAGAAGGACAAGGGTAAGGAGAGACCCTTCAAACTGGGTAAACACAAGAGTTTACTATAATGCTAAGGCTGTGGAGCATCCATCACAAGAAATGTGCTCCTTTGCTCAGTTCTCGGATGACCATGTAGCTTTCATCACTACTCTAGATGAGAACTACATACCAAGGTCGTATGCAGAGGCTATGGAAGATAAGGAATGGAGAGAATATGTTGGTGCTGAATCTAATGCTATGATTAAGAATGACACATGGTATGAAAGTGAGCTTCTAAAGGGGAAGAAGGCTGTGACTAGCATGTGGATTTTCACCATCAAGTATCTTCCAAATGGGAAGATTGAGAGCAAGAAGACAAGACTGGTGGCTCGGGGCTATACTCAAACCTTTAGAGAAGACTATCATGACACGTTTGCCTTTGTTGCAATGCTTCACACTATAAGAATAGTCCTATCCTTGGCTGTGAACCTAGAGTGGGATTTATGGAAAATTGATGTGAAGAATGCATTCCTTCAAGGGGAGCTTGAGGATGAGGTTTATATGCATCCTCCACCAGGTCTGGAACATCTTGTGAAACCAGGAAATGTGTTGAGACTCAAGAAAGCTATATATGGTCTAAAGCAGTCTCCTAGAGCTTGGTATCATAAGCTGAGTACAACATTGAATGGGAAAAGGGTTCCGGAAGTCAGAACTCGACCGCACTCCCTTCACTCTCTCTACTCCCTCAGGTATCATCTGTATCCTTGTGTATGTTGATGATATTATAATCACAGGTAATGATAAGAAGGGAATACAAGAAACAAAAGAGTTTCTAAAATAATTTTTTGAAATATAAGATTTAGGTGAAATGAAATACTTTCTTGGGATTGAGTTGTGTAGGTCCAAGGAAGGTTTATTCATTTCACAAAGGAAGTATACACTTGATATTTAGTGAGATGCAGGTATGCTAGGAGGCAAAACAGCCAAGATGCCCTTTGAGGATGGATACAAGCTCCCACGAGAGGGGGAGATAGAGGACAGCAAGCCCTTCCATGATCCTAAGCTTTATAGAAAGCTGGTTGGTAAGCTTATATATCTAACTATTACACGGCCTGATAATTGTTTTGCTGTGAATCAGGTTAGTCAACATATGCAAATACCAAAGGATCATCATTGGGACATGGTGAACCGACTCTTGATGTACCTCAATTGGACTCCTAGCCTTGGAGTATGGATGGGATGTAACAAGAGCACTGAAGTGGTTGGTTATTGCGATGCTGATTGGGCTGGTGATAGAGCAGATAGAAGATCTACTACAGGATATTGTACATTCATTGGTGGTAATCTTGTCACTTGGAAGAGCAAGAAGCAGAAGGTGGTCTCTTGTTCAAGTGCAGAAGCTGAGTATAGAGCAATGTTGAAACTGACCAATGAACTTGTGTGGATCAAAGGAATTTTGAAGAATTTGGAGGTTAACCAAGAGGCGCCAATGACTATGCATTGTGACAATCAAGCTGCTATCCACATTGCCACTAATTCAGTCTTGCATGAGAGAACAAAACACATAGAGGTTGATGGTCACAAGGTAAGGCAGATGATCGGTTTGGGAGTGATCTTTCCATGTTACACAAGGAGTGAAGACCAGCTTGCAGATGTCTTCACTAAGGCTGCAAGACAAATGACAATGGAGTCCATCCATATCAGGTTAGGACTCATTGATCTTGGTCCCAAAACCAGCTAGATATTTTTGCCGTGGTCTTTACTCTTTTCCTTATTAAGGTTTTATCCTTAAGGAGGGTTTTCTTTAGTAAGGTTTTTAATGAGGAAGATCTCATGGCATTTGAAGCTTGACCTACTCCATATGGTCAAGCTTGAGGGGGAGTGTTGAAAAGAGAGGACAAGGTGTGTGAAGTTGAGCTACAAGATGGTTGTTGATGTGTATGACCAAAGTGCAAGTTTAGGGTGAGGCCGTATGGATTTGGTACGGACAGAAGTACTTGGAGTGTACGGACCAACTCAACCTTAAACTTGTATTGTTCGTCTTTGGTGCACAAAATGAGTTGTGCAAATATAGGGTGAAATGTGTATGGAACTAACCCTAATCCGTACACATCAATGGTACCTTGTAGCTTAAGGCAAGAAAAAGGAATGGAGAAGACTTAAGGAGGAAGGAGTATCCGAGAAAGCATCTTGGAAAGGAAACTTGGAGATGCTTTCTCGTGTAGCCGTTTAAGTATAAGGAGAGGGAGCGTGTATAGCTGATCTTTGTTGAGATGAGATGAGTTATATGAGAAGTAGATAATGATGAAATGAGAAGATTTAGTGTGATAATATGTAGAGAATGAACAAGAATTATCAAGAACAAGAGAGAGAGAGTAAGTTCCGTGAGAGAAAGAGAAAAGGGAGAGATTGATGTTGAATAATAATTTTATTAGGAATTATGTTTTCCTTAATACATTTCTGTGTGCAAGAATACATATTTAAGAAGAAAGGAAACTAATAAAGAATTGCATTCTGATTCATGTGATAGTGACAGGTTCCCAACGGACAGATCTGGAGAATTCAAACTTCTTCTTGTCTTCCATGTAGTTGAGGAGTGTAGTCGACTATATCACAGTGTAGGTGAGACATATAGTTGACTATATCTCAGTGTAGTTGTGTCATATAGTCGACTATATTATGGACACTACATCTCTGTGTAGGTGTAACATATAGTCAACTATATTATGGACCACACATGTAGTTGTAATATATAGTCAACTATATATGGACACTACATCCTTACTTGACTCCATGCTTCTCTTCTTATTAACTCCTTTATTTCTTCATGTTCACACTCCCCCACAAGCTTGACAAAAATGATTCTGTCAAGCTTGGAATACCATGAAGCATTCCCTCATTAAAACCTTACTTAGCAAAACCCATTGGGTTAAAAACCAAGCAAGGAAAGAGTAGAATACTCCATGATGAGGGGATTAGTGACATGAGAGGTCTATGAGTCCAAGTATAGGGTGAATGGACTCACAAACTTTGTTGCTGGCTGCCTTGGTGAAAATATCAGCAAGTTGATCTTCACTTTTTGTATAGCATGGGAGGATCACTTGTTGTTCTACTGCTTGTCTTACCTTGTGGCAGTCCACTTCTATGTGTTTGGTCCTCTCATGGAAAACTGAGTTTGATGCAATGTGTATTGCAGCCTGATTGTC
>CAKOAT010514043.1:179588-196143 GCA_932364175.1 Eruca vesicaria subsp. sativa
TGCCAAATACTTTGAAGAGAGTCTCCCATAACTCCATTGTTGATTCGCAGTAGGAGTAGGACTCAAGTATGGCTGGATCTAGAGAGTTTTGGATGGCAGCAAGCACCATGAGATCCTCCTGATCCCACTTGTCTTGGTCAGGCGCCTCCTCCTTCTCTCCTTGGGTGATCTGCTTTGGAGCTGTCTTACTTGAAACATGGCTCCATAATCCTCTTCCCCCAAGGGCTGTCTTCACCAATCTGGCCCATAAGAGATAGTTAATCCCTTTTAGTGACACAGGTATGGTAATAGGTTTGTTATTCCCCATCTTTCACTCACAAACCAGTAGGTTAGTTGCTGAATATTGAAAAAGAACAAAAACAAAAAAAACAGAGTTTCTTTTGTTTGCGGAAGTAAGAAGGTTTCAAGAGCTTTGTAGCTCTGATACCATGATGAAATGAGAAGATTTAGTGTGATAATATGTAGAGAATGAACAAGAATTATCAAGAACAAGAGAGAGAGAGTAAGTTCTGTGAGAGAAAGAGAGAAGGGAGAGATTGATGTTGAATAATAATTTTATTAGGAATTATGTTTTCCTGAAAACATTTCTGTGTGCAAGAATACATATTTAAGAAGAAAGGAAACTAATAAATAATTGCATTCTGATTCATGTGATAGTGACAGGTTCCCAACGGACAGATCTGGAGAATTCAAACTTCTTGTTGTCTTCCATGTAGTTGAGGAGTGTAGTCGACTATATCACAGTGTAGTTGTTTCATATAGTCGACTATATTATGGACACTACATCTCTGTGTAGGTGTAACATATAGTCAACTACATTATGGACCACACATGTAGTTGTAATATATAGTCAACTATATACGGACACTACATCCTTACTTGACTCCATGCTTCTCTTCTTATTAACTCCTTTATTTCTTCATGTTCACATATAAGGTGTTGGAGTGTAAGAGAGCAAGAGAAGAGTGGGAAAACATTGTTGTGGAAAAGTGTACGGATGTGTACGGACAGGTTGTGGTCCGTACACATATATACTTGCAAGAGAAGTAAGTGAAAGACAAGAGAAGTTAGATCCTTGTCTACAAAGAGAAGGTTTGGAAATGGGACACTCCACACGGAAGAGAAGCTTTGCTAGGATAAGAGGACCGTTTAAAGATAAGGGTGGCGCCAAAAGCAACTTGTGTGCAAGCTGTAAAGTAAAAGCATCCAGTCCAAGATGCTGAAGGCATCAAACATGTGGAGTATCTCGTCCATACATCTCACTAGTGCATTCTTGACTACACATGATTATCCTACTCCCTTATCCCCTTAGCTCACGAAAACCCTTATGTAATCTCTCATATATATTTGTAACCTCTATCACTCAGATTAATTAAGAAGAAATGAGTTCATCCTAAACTTAGTCTCTTGGTTCACTTCTAGTCTTTAATCTTGTTATCTTTCTCTACACTCATCCAAATATCTTCCTAAGACTCTCATTCTCTTCGTTAATACTTTCTTTACTCAGATTACATAAAAAAAATATGGTATCAGAGCCAGGTTGAAAGAAATCTGAGTTCTTTTGTGTATAGTTTTGAAGACAAGTTTGAATCTCACGAGTGTGTTCTTATTGTTCTTCAAAACTTTGGGGTGTGAGAGGCGTTTCTCTAAGTTGTTGAAGTCTAAAGCTGTGATCTTTAGAAGCTGGGAGGTGTGTGTGTAAAGGTGGAGTCTTTATCAAGCTTTTCAAGTCAAGCTGAAGGAAACATGCACATGAACATCAAGATTCCGGTGAATCTGAAGGGTGGAAACTATCTACTCTGGTCGCGGTTAGTGAAGACTGCAATAGGAAGCAAAGGGCTGTGGGAGCACGTTACATCTGATGAAGCACCGAAGCTCATCACTCAAGATGGTGACAAAGAAGCTACCACACGCGATGAAAGCAAATGGGAGCAAGAAGACTTACTTGTTCTTTCTGTTCTACAAGGATCTCTTGACCAACCTATCCTAGAAGCCTACAGCTACTGCACAAGAGCTAAGGACCTATGGGATACGTTGAAGAAGGTGTACGGAAATGTCTCCAACTTGAGCCGTGTGTTTGTAGTAAAGCGCGCCATCAATAACCTCATCCAAGAAGACATGGAGTTCACCAAACATCTTGGGAGGTTTAGAGCATTGTGGTCTAAGCTTGACATGTTGAGATCTAATACCGTGGATGA
This sequence comes from Eruca vesicaria subsp. sativa, assembly GCA_932364175.1. NCBI lineage: Eukaryota > Viridiplantae > Streptophyta > Magnoliopsida > Brassicales > Brassicaceae > Eruca > Eruca vesicaria. The sequence goes on from CAKOAT010514043.1 coordinate 181,787, forward strand.
AGAGGAGCTGATTGAAAGGAGAGAGCAAGATAAGGTCTTTGGACTCTTGCTCACACTCCATCCCTCATACAATGGTCTCATCAAGCACATATTGCATGCTGAGAAAGTTCCCTCTCTAGAAGATGTGTGTGGTCAGATACAAAAAGAGGAGGGGTCCATGGGTTTGTTTGGAGGAAAGGGGAAGTTATCATTGGCTAACCAAGCGGCTCAAGAAGTCCAAGGAGAGCAAGCAAACAAGGAGGCTTATGGAAGATATGAGGAGAGGAGGTTTAATGGGACTTGTGATCATTGCAAGAAGCATGGTCACAAGAAGAGTCAATGCTGGATCCTCCACCCACATCTAAAGCCAGCTAAGTTTGGGAAGGATAAGAAGGCAAGAGCTCACATGTCTGAAGGGTTAACTGGAGCAGGAACAAGTAAGGCTGGAGGAGGAGAGGCTCGGGAAACTACTGATAGGAAATCTATGGTTGCTTACACAGGTGGTGGGTCAATGAGTGTCAAGGACCAGGGAAATGACTACATCCGAAGGTCAGACATTGAAGATCTTATAAAGACCTTCAAGGACAATGGTAAAATCTCTGGTTATTCCTTTGGTGCATCCGTAATTGATAGGAGCTTAGCACACTTGGTTGATGTGATTAGAACTGCTAGGACTGATGAACTTAAGGTAGACAATTTGAGTAGGATAAATGAATCTAGTGGAATCTATAAACCATCTAGCATACTTTTTCATAATGCTCAAACTATGTTGAAACCTTTAATCATTGATTCTAGTGCATCATGTCATATGATAAGTGATACAAGCTTGATAAAGAACATTGAACCTGCCATTGGAAATGTAATGATTGCAAATGGAGATAAAATTCTTATTAGAGGCATAGGTGATTTTAAACTGTTTAACAAAGATACTAGAGCTTTGTATATTCCTGAGTTTGCTTCTAACCTCTTATCTGTTAAGAAATGTACTAGAGATTTAAATTGCAATGTTATATTCACCCCTGATGATGTGAGATTTCAGGATATTAAAAGAAGCAAGGTGATTGGAAAAGGGATTCCAAAAGGAGAGCTATATGTTCTCGAAGACTTAGCTGTTGAGAAGCTTCTTGTGATCCTAGAGCTTGGTGTTATTCAAGAGGAGAGGCAACCAGGGTTTAGGAAGCAATGTAGAGGAGGAAGAAGCAATCTCCAATGCGGCTTCAAGTGTTGAGGTGGTTGGAGAGTTGGTGATGAGTTCTCACATAGTTCCAGAAGTATGGTGGTTATCCTAGAAGAAGAAGCAACCAAGACTCACATAAGACTTGATAGTCGAGTAGTGTGATCTGGTTGTCCGAGACCTTAACTTAACAAGAAGGTTAGGTGAAAGGTGGAGAGACCAAGATCAGTATGGAGGATGCACACAAGGTGTTGAGTGTGTGCTAAGGAAAGTGATGTCGTCTATGGCATCACATGAGGGCCATGATCCAGGGTCTTTGTGTGTCCATCACACTGATGAGAACACAAAGACCCACTGGCCAATCCCTAGGCCTTGTAAGGCTCTACTCTTTTCCTTATGAGGGTTTTATCCCTAAGGAGGGTTTTCTCTCATAAGGTTTTTAATGAGGGAGTTCTTCAAGGTTCCAAGCTTGACTAAGGATCACTAAAGTCAAGCTTGAGGGGGAGTGTTAACTTGAAGAAGAGAAATGGTATTGAGATGAGATTGGATGAAGCAAAGGTCTTGTGCAAGATTAGGGTTTGATCTCCGGTAAGTTATAGAAGAGCTTTAGGAGTATCTAAGAAGGTCAAGGAGTGATCTAAGGCTGGTGCAAGGTTAGGGTCAAGTCAAGGAGTGAATTAGACACCATTTGGGAAGAGATGGAGTAGTGTGCAAACTTAGGGTTAGGGCTTGTACAGATTTGGTACGGACGGATGTACTCGGACCGTACGGATCTGTACAAGACCAATGTTTCCCTAAGAAGCTTAAACTCTATTCTAGTGTGACCATTTGAACCTGTTCATAAATAGGGTTTGGAGATCACTATTGAGATCACTATTGAGGTATCTTGGGTCACAAGGAACAAAGAGAAACTTGTGACACAAGACAAAGAACCATTCTCATCAAAGAGTAATGTTTAAGGTGTGGGCGAGTTGGTTTGAATAATGTGACCGTTGGGGCAAAGTCAGAGGAGTTTGAAGAGCTGGAAACAGGCTGGCGTGAGCTGTCTCTTGGCTGTGTATTGACCATGTATCTGGTCAGATACATGGGAAGGTTCATCGGAGCTTAAGGAGAGCCAATGAGAGTGCAGCTTTCCCTTTGACCAGTTTGAATCAACCAATCAGACACCAGCTCGTCCAAGACAATATCAAGACTCCATCTAAGCCATCCATTACTCTTTATCTCAAGTTATTATAACCATTAGATTAAGGGTTATGAATCAGATTGTATCTTGCTTATAAAAGCAAGCCATTAGCGATTTGTAAGCTCTAAGTGAGTGTGGAGGCATTGCCTCACCTCCTTCATAAATAAAAGTGTGTTCTTGATCAGTCTCTCTTAATCTCTCCCTTTCTTAAGTCTTAAATCTACAAATCTCTCAAAGTCTTTATTGTTTCTGATCAAAGTTCATACTTGTTTAGTCATCAGATTTCATTCTTCACCAAACAAACATCAAACTCGTTTTCTATTCTCTCACACACACAACCAGAGTTGCTAGATCTCTTAAAAACTAACATGGTATCAGAGCCAGGTTCATTAGAACCTGAGCTTAAAGCTTCCGCATAACCAGAGCTCTCTCCTCAACCCAAAATCAAACCGCAAAAGCATGTTCATCAGTTTTTTGTTCTTTGAAGAAAAGTTATCCAAGACATCAAGATGGCGTGTGCTCCTATTCTATCAAGCTGTCTGGTCCAGTCCAAGTGAAGAGATCTGTTGGAAGCAAAGGAGGAGGAGAGGATTAGCTACCCTCTTTCAAAACTCCTTGTCCAAGCTGTTCTTGTTCATCCATGTACAAGAGAGACTTTAAAGAAGATATCGCTAAGAGGACTTGAAGAAAGGAGGGGTCTTTGGGTTGGTGGTACAAGATGGTGAGCCATAAACTGAAGGAGAAGGAGATGGGTGACGATTCAAAGCTCTAAACCTCAGCTAGCCATGGCTGGAACCATCCCAAGTACAAGGACCAACCTGGTTTTTTGAGAGTGAGCGATTCTGAACTTGATATATATTGCGCTTGTGTATTGATCTTATTGGGATTGTGTGGTGTGTTGAGAACTTAAGGATTGAATAGAGATTGCTAAATGAAAAATTTTAGTTCTAGTTGCATATAAAGTTTTGGTTTTGGTGATTGAAAAGTTAAAATGAATGCTCCGGATTAAGTTAAAAGAACTAAGGATAATAAGATAGTATATCTGAATCTGGTTGCTTTTGAACTTGAATCCGACCAAAGCATATCATTGTCTGATGTTGTGTGTGATGATAGGTTTGGTTAGCTACGGTTCATGGTATTAAGAATGTGTTTATATTGAAACTGCTTGCATACATGATAGTAAAAACCGATTTATAGCTAATGCATTCTATCATAATGTTGCCTTATATTGAAGCATTAGATTCATGTCTAGATGCTGAGATAAGGAACATGAGTATTGCCTAGGTAGCTTGATGATCTTGAAGGGATCTTTTTCGTGCCTAGAGAAGTTGCTCACATAGATAAGAGCTTGCAAGTGCCTGTTTCTGTCTAGTGTGGAGCTTGAGACATTAGTGATCAAACTTGATGAGAATCAACGTTTGATCACAATGCATTTGTGTCTAATCTTTGCTGGAGTTTGAGTGATGTTTCAGGTTCACAAGAGGTGTGCTTGGTTCACCATCCGTCCAAGTACAAGAGGAAGACTTGTCTATTGTTGTAGGCAATGGAGAATGGTTCTTAAGACTCAAAGACGCCACTGATGTGAAGGTCTCACTTAAGCTCACTTTCAAGCTTGGCTCTCTAGACTCAATCCAAGCTTGAGGAGGGGAGTAAGTGAGCTATAGGCGGTTCTTGTCCAATGTATGCACAATGATGAAGAAGCCATCCGGGTCTAGGCAGTGGCGTGTCTAGGAAAGAGATTGTTCAGAGCAGTCTTGGCTTGTGTGAAGAGGAGGTTCTCTATCAATGCGGCTTCTAGAGTGAGGTGGTTGAAGAGTTACTGAGGTTCCACAAGCAGTCCAAGAAGGTGGTGTGATCATAGTAGTGCAGCATTGATGTGATGAAGATTAAGGAGCAAGAAGCTGTCCCGTTCAAGCCCACTTGTTCCACATGGTCTAGCTTGAGGGGGAGTGTTGAGAAGCTTCTTGTGATCCTAGAGCTTGGTGCTATTCAAGAGGAGAAGCAACCAGGGTTTAGGAAGCAATGTAGAGAAGGAAGAAGCAATCTCCAATGCGGCTTCAAGTGTTGAGGTGGTTGGAGAGTTGTGATGAGTTCTCACATAGTTCCAGAAGCATGGTGGTTATCCTAGAAGAAGAAGCACCAAGACTCACATAAGACTTGATAGTGGAGTAGTGTGATCTGGTTGTCCGAGACCTTAACTTAACAAGAAGGTTAGGTGAAAGGGGGAGAGACCAAGATCAGTATGGAGGATGCACACAAGGTGTTGAGTGTGTGCTAAGGAAAGTGATGTCGTCTATTATTGTTTTTAATTAAAGAAGGTGTTTATGATTGTTTAGAGAAGATTAGGACCCCGATTGTCTTAAGAAATGATTAACAAAGATTTAAAGACTAGAAAGAGAGATTAAGTGTCTGAAAATGCTTATGAACCGTATGAGTCTTATTAATGTTGAGTTACAGAATATATAGAGAGAGCAACAAGGGTTTTCGTAGACTAGAAAATCTGAATTGACTAAGCATGTGTGTTCAACACTAAGAGGAGCGTATGGCTTGAATCCTATGGCTAGGATGCATCACACGAGTGATCCTTTTGGCATCTTGGACCGGATGCACTCTACAGCCTGTCTAAGGAAGAACCTTATCCATCTTTGTCACTGTATACAAAGACGAAACTCAACCCCAACGGCTCTTTATTTAAACCAAAGCCTCTCATTCCATTTGAGTCTTTGGTTCCTTTTCTTCCGTGACACTCCATTACTTGTTACTTCCTTCTCAAGTCTCTTCTCTTATACGGACCACCCTAACTTGCATCTTCTCTTAAACCCATTTCTACCCAACACTAATCACAACTCAACATCCTTATCTTTTATTAATCTCAACAATCCCCCTCAAGCTTAACCATGTGGAACAAGTCAAGCTTGGAAGGTCCATGAGATCTCCCTCATTAAAACCTCACCAAAGAAAACCCATTTGGGACAAAACCTTGATGAGTAAAAGAGTAGAGACCTCATGATCAGGAGAGTGTATTGATTAGCCCTTAGGCAAGAGATCAATGAGTCCTAACCTGATGTGTATGGACTCCATTGTCTTCTGCCTAGCTGCCTTGGTAAATACATCCGCCAGCTGATCTTCACTCCTTGTGTAACATGGCAAGATAACCCCCAAAACTATCATCTGTCTAACCTTGTGACAATCAACTTCAATGTGCTTGGTCCTCTCATGGAACACCGAGTTAGAGGAAATGTGGATTGCTGCTTGGTTGTCACAATGCATCACCATAGGAGTAGACTGATCAATCTCCATATGCTTCAGTATTCCTTTGATCCACACAAGCTCATTAGTCAACTTCAGCATGGCTCTATACTCAGCTTCTGCACTAGAACATGAGACCACCTTCTGCTTCTTGCTCTTCCAAGTCACAAGATTGCCACCAATGAATGTACAATAGCCAGTGGTGGATCTCCTATCTGCTCTATCACCAGCCCAATCAGCATCACAATATCCAACCACTTCAGTGCTCTTATTACACCCCATCCATACTCCTAGAGTGGGCGTTCCATTTAGGTACATCAACAGCCTCTCTACCATGTGCCAATGATGCTCCTTTGGCACTTGCATATGCTGGCTCACATGATTCACAGCAAAACAAATATCAGGGCGTGTAATAGTAAGATAGATCAGCTTACCAACAATCTTCCTATATTGCTTGGCATCATGGAATGGTTTGCTATCTTCAATCTCCCCCTCACGTGGAACCTTGTATCCATCTTCTAAAGGCATCTTAGCTGTCTTTCCTCCTAGCATACCTGCATCCTTCAAAAGATCAAGTCTATACTTTCTTTGGGATAGAAATAAACCCTCCTTGGATCTGCATATCTCAATCCCCAAGAAGTATTTCATATCTCTCAGATCTTTAATCTCAAAAACAGATTTAAGAAATTCCTTAATAGCCTTAATACCTTCTTGGTCACTTCCAGTAATGATGATATCATCAACATATACTAAAAGAACCACAATACCTGAGGGAGTCTTAAGCGTGAAGAGAGTATGGTCAAGCTCAGATTTTCTGAATCCTCTTCCATTCAATGTGGTACTTAGTTTATTGTACCAGGCTCTTGGAGACTGCTTCAGACCATATATGGCTTTCCTTAACCTTAACACATTTCCCTTCTTTACCAAATGTTCAAGACCAGGAGGAGGGTGCATATACACTTCATCCTCAAGCTCTCCTTGAAGAAAGGCATTCTTCACATCCATTTGCCATAGACCCCACTCCATATTAACAGCAAGAGATAGAACAATACTGATGGTGTGAAGCTTAGCAACAGGAGAAAAAGTGTCAATGTAATCATCACCATATGTCTGAGGAAACCCCTTGCAACCAACCTGGTCTTCTTCTTTTCCACAGACCCATCAGCTCTATACTTAATAGTGAATATCCACCTACCAGTTACAGCCTTCTTCCCTTTAGGTAGTTCACTCTCATACCATGTCTGATTCTTGATCATGGCATTTGCTTCAGCACCCACTGATTCAACCCACTCCTTGTCCTTCATAGCTTCCTCATAAGACTTTGGAACATAGCTGCTGTCTAGAGAAGTCATGAAGGCACAATGCTCCATAGGAAATTGAGCAAACGAGCAAACCACTTGAGATGGATACTCAACCGCCTGTGCATTGTAGTATACTCTTGTATTTACCCAGTTAGAAGGTGGGTATCTAATTCTTGTGCTTCTCCTTAATGGCTGCTGTGGTTCTGGTTGCGCATTCTCATAATCAGATGACTCCACACCTTGATCATCAGAACCTGAGCTCTCTTCTTCAACACCTTGATGACTAGAATCCTCCCTTCCAGCATCATCATCTCTTACTTCTTCTCCAGTCTTGCTTTCAAACTCTTCTGGTTCTATTCCCCCCCCTCATGGTCAAGGTGGAGAGAATTGGTGTTTACATGATCCGGAACAGGGCTTCTACTCGGCTTGTGTCCACCATTCTGATCCTGGGTTACACCTATACCAAGACCCTCCAAAATATTCCTCAACACAGCTGCTTTATCAGATGTGAGATCCTTCAAATCCTCCTTGTCCTACTCTCCATAATACCCTCTTTCTTCAATAAACTTAACATCCCTTGATACAAACAGCCGCCTGGTCATAGGATCAAAACATTTATATCCCTTTTGAGATGAGGAGTATCCAATGAACATGGCCTTTGTACTCTTGGCTTCTAACTTGTTTCTCAATTCTCTTGGAACAAGCACAAAACACACACAACCAAAGATCCTCTAATGCTCCAAGGAAGGCTTATACTTGTTCAGAACTTCAAATGGAACTTGATCATGTAGAATCCTAGTTGGTGTGTGGTTAATAAGGTAGTAAGCAGTGGCCACAGCATCACTCCAAAACCTCTTAGGAACATTGGTTTAAAACATCATTGATCTAGCCACTTCCATAAGATGTCGATTCTTTCTCGCAGCCACTCCATTCTGTTGAGGTGTATAGGGACAGCTAGTTTGATGAAGAATCCCATGTTGATTAAGATGGTTCTTGAATGCATGGCTTGTATACTCTCCTCCATTATCAGACCTGAAAATCATAATCTTGGCATCATAGTGGTTAGTTACATAGGTCTGAAAATTTCTAAATGCATCAAGAACCCTATCTTTTGATTAAATTAAGGTTAACCAGGTGTATTTGGATTTTTCGTCTATGAATGTGACAAAATATTTGTAATTATCTCTAGATAAGCAAGGAGCAGTCCAAACATCTGAGTGAATTAAATCAAAACAGTTTTCATAAACAGTACTAGACTTTTTAAACACACTCTTACAATGTTTCCCTAAAATGCAAGCCTCACACACCTGGTAACATTAGGTTCAGTGCTCTAACATGAGGGTGACCTAATCTACTATGCCACAAGGCATTCTTATTCAAAACAGAAACAGAAGTAAACGAGCAACTAAGATCAGGGACAGGTGCTAAGTCTTCAAGTAAATAAAGCTCTCCTCTTGTAACTCCTTGTCCAATGAGCTTATTACTTTTAATATCCTGAAACTTCACATCATTAGGGCTAAATATGATATTGCATTGTAAATCAGTAGCACATTTCTTAACAGAAAGAAGGTTAGAAGTGAATTCAGGCATATTAAAAGCTTTAGACTCTTTGTTGAATAATCTTAAGTCATCTATTCCTTTAATAGGAATTTTATCACCATTTGCTATCATTACTTGACCACTAGCAAATTCAATGTTTTTAATTAAGCTAGTGTCACTAATCATATGATGAGATGCTCCAGAATCAACAATGAGAGATTTAGACATATTTTCAGCAATATGACAAAGTATACTAGGTGATCTAGATGCATCTTTATCAAGACTAAACATGTTGGTAGATGCATTATGAACCTGATCATGTCTAGCAAGTTTAGCATGCTCTATTTCAATCCTATTATTCTTATCATACTCACTATCATTTATCAGTATTGCACCATAAGAATACCCATTTGGTTTACCAAAGAAGTTACCATTATCTTTGAGNTCAAGACTAAACATGTTGGTAGATGCATTATGAACCTGATCATGTCTAGCAAGTTTAGCATGCTCTATTTCAATCCTATTATTCTTATCATACTCACTATCATTTATCAGTATTGCACCATAAGAATACCCATTTGGTTTACCAAAGAAGTTACCATTATCTTTGAGCATTCTGATGAGTGCATCCATGTCTGACCTCCAGATGAAATCATCATTCCCACGGCTGCTTGGAGCTCCAGTGTAGGTAACTAAAGCCTTCCCATCACCATTCGCCTGTCCCTCTCCACCCTTAGCTTTGTTAGAAGTGCCTGAACCACTAGACCCATCTGAGACATGAGCTTTCCCTTCTCTTCTTTCCATCATAAACTTGGCCGGTTTCAAATGAGGGTGCAAAATCCAGCATTGGTTCTTCTTGTGTCCATGCTTCTTGCAATGGTCACAACTCCCATTGAACCTCCTATCCTCATACTTGCCATGGACAGCCTTGTTAGCATGAGCAGCCTCACTCTCTTAAGCTTTAGATACACGGTTTTCCATAGCCATCTCTCCTTTGCCACCAAATAGTCCTATGGACCCTTCCTCCTTTTGAACTTGAGCACAAACATCCTCTAAGGTTGGAAGCTTCTCTGCACGCAATATGTGCTTCACCAGACCATTGTAGGCTGGGTTTAGTGTAAGCAACAAACCGAAGACCTAGTCTTGCTCCCTCCTCTCATTTAGCTAATCAACATTAGTGGTACTTGGCCTCAACATCTCAAGTTCAGACCACAATGCTCTAAACTTCCCAAGATCCTTAGTAAACTCCACATCCTCTTGTACCAAGTTGTTGATTGCTCTCTTGACTTCAAACACTCTACTCAGATTAGAGATGTTTCCATATACCTTCTTCAAAGTATCCCACAGATCCTTTGCCTTGGTACAATAGCTATACGCCTCTAAGATAGACTGCTCTAAAGACCCTTGAAGAACTGATAGCACAAGCAAGTCATCTTGTTCCCATTTTTCTTCATCAGTGGTAATGAGCGCCTCATCACCTTCATGAGAAATGAGCTTTGGAGACTCACCAGATGTGATATGTCCCCATAAACCCTTGCTTCCCACAGCAGTTTTCACCAGCCTTGACCACAACAAGTAATTCCTTCCTTTAAGGGTTACTGGTATCTTCATATGTAAATGTTTGTTTTCACCCTCCATCTCTTAACAGCTTACACACAAAGCTTGTTTAAAGATGATAACAGCTCACAACTCTAGGCGATCCTAAAGTCTCAATCTTCCAAGATACTAACTCCAAAGCAACTCGGACTAAACCAAATCTTCAAAGACTAAAGCTTGAACCTTCAACTATCTTAGACTACCACCTAAGATTCCAACAACACTTAAAGATCTGACTTTTATAACAAGATCTCAAGAACACACCTCACAAACAATTCTTTCCCTTGAGTCTTCAACCGCAAGCTTGAGAAACACTACGAACACACCTTGACCTTCAAAGCTTCCATCTTGAATCTTCAAAGCTCAAGAACACACGCCGAGATCTGCTTCAACCTGGCTCTGATACCATATTGTTTTTAATTAAAGAAGGTGTTTATGATGGTTTAGAGAAGATTAATAAAGATTTAAAGACTAGAAAGAGAGATTAAGTGTCTGAAAATGCTTATGAACCGTATGAGTCTTATTAATGTTGAGTTACAGAATATATAGAGAGAGCAACAAGGCTTTTCGTAGACTAGAAGATCGGAGTTGACTAAGCATGTGTGTTCAACACAAAGAGGAGCGTATGGCTTGAATCCTATGGCTAGGATGCATCACACGAGTGATCCTTTTGGCATCTTGGACCGGATGCACTTTACAGCCTGTCTAAGGAAGAACCTTATCCATCTTTGTCACTGTAGACAAAGACGAAACTCAACCCCAACGGATCTTTATTTAAACCAAAGCCTCTCATTCCATTTGAGCCTTTGGTTCCTTTTCTACCGTGACACTCCATTACTTGTTACGTCCTTCTCAAGTCTCTTCTCTTATACAGACCACCCTAACTTGCATCTTCTCTTAAACAAATTTCTACTCAACACTAATCACAACTCAACATCTTTATATTTTATTAATCTCAACATCTATGGCATCACATGAGGGCCATGATCCAGGGTCTTTGTGTGTCCATCACACTGATGAGAACACAAAGACCCACTGGCCTATCCCTAGGCCTTATAAGGCTCTACTCTTTTCTTTATGAGGGTTTTATCCCTAAGGAGGGTTTCCTCTCATAAGGTTTTTAATGAGGCAGTTCTTCAAGGTTCCAAGCTTGACTTAGGATCACTAGAGTCAAGCTTGAGGGTTTGATCAAAGCTTGAGTGTTAACTTGAAGAAGAGAAATGGTATTGAGATGAGATTGGATGAAGCAAAGGTCTTGTGCAAGATTAGGGTTTGATCTCCGGGAAGTTATAGAAGAGCTTTAGGAGTATCTAAGAAGGTCAAGGAGTGATCTAAGGCTGGTTCAAGGTTAGGGTCAAGTCAAGGAGTGAATTAGACACCATTTGGGAAGAGATGGAGTAGTGTGCAAACTTATGGTTAGGGCTTGTCCGGATTTGGTACGGACGGATGTACTCGGACCGTACGGATCCGTACAAGACCAATGTTGACCTAAGAAGCTTAAACTCCATTCTAGTGTGACCATTTGAACCTGTGCATAAATAGGGTTTGGAGATGACTATTGAGATCACTATTGAGGTATCTTGGGTCACAAGGAACAAAGAGAAACTTGTGACACAAGACAAAGAACCATTCTCATCAAAGAGTAATGTTTAAGGTGTGGGCGAGTTGGTTTGAATAATGTGACCGTTGGGGAAAAGTCAGAGGAGCTTGAAGAGCTGGAAACAGGCTAGCGTGAGCTGTCTCTTGGCTGTGTCTCATGGGAGCTTAAGGAGAGCCAATAAGAGTGCAGCCTTCCCTTTGACCAGTTTGAATCAACCAATCAGACACCAGCTCGTCCAAGACAATTTCAAGACTCCATCTAAGCCATCCATTTCTCTTTATCTCAAGTTATTATAGCCATTAGATTAAGGGTTATGAATCAGATTGTATCTTGCTTATAAAAGCAAGCCATTAGCGATTTGTAAGCTCTAAGTGAGTGTGGAGGCATTGCCTCACCTCCTTCATAAATAAAAGTGTGTTCTTGACCAGTCTCTCTTAATCTCTCCCTTTTTAAGTCTTAAATCTACAAATCTCTCTAAGTCTTTATTGTTTCTGATCAAAGTTCATACTTGTTTAGTCATCAGATTTCTTTCTTCACCAAACAAACATCAAACTCGTTTTCTATTCTCTCACACACACAACCAGAGTTGTTAGATCTCTTAAAAACTAACATTAGCATCTCTTAATGATTTTAGTTGTTTTAATTATGCTTCTGTTTTAAATAAAAGTGCTTTGTGGCATTCTAGACTAGGACATCCCCATACTAGAGCTTTGAACTTAATGTTATCAGGTGTTGTGTTTGAGAATAATGAATGTGAAGCTTGCATTTTAGGCAAGCATTGTAAAACTGTTTTTAAAAGGTCTACCACTGTTTATGAGAACTGTTTGATCTTATACATTCTGATGTATGGACTACACCTTGTTTGTCTAGGGAGAATCATAAGTATTTTGTTACATTCATTGATGAAAAATCGAAATACACCGGGTTAACACTCATACCATCAAAAGATAGGGTGATAGATGCATTTAGAAACTTTCAATTGTATGTGACTAACCATTATCATGCCAAGATTAAAATTTTTAGATCAGATAATGGAGGGGGGTACACAAGTCAAGCATTTCAACAACATCTTGCTCACCATGGCATTCTTCATCAGACAAGTTGCGCTTATACTCCTCAGCAAAATGGTGTCTCTGAAAGGAAGAACCGGCACCTTATGGAAGTGGCTCGTTCTATGATGTTTTAAGCTAATGTGACTAAGAGGTTCTGGAGTGATGCTGTAGCTACTGCTTGCTATCTCATCAACAGAACTCCTACTCGTGTCCTAGTTGATCAAGCACCTTTTGAAGTCCTGAACAAGTATAAGCCGGCTCTTGATCATTTGAGGGTGTTTGGATGTCTTTGCTATGTGTTGGTGCCAGGGGAGTTGAGAAATAAACTTGAAGCTAGAAGCACCAAGGCTATTTTTATTGGTTACTCCTCAAGTCAAAAAAGGTATAAGTGTTATGATCCAGTGGCAAGAAGAGTTCTTGTTTCCAGAGATGTTAAATTCATTGAATCAAGAGGATATTATGAAGAAAAGAATCAAGATGAGCTAAAGGATTTAACATCTGATAAGGCTGGTACTTTGCGGATTATCTTGGAGAGACTAGGTATCAAGACCACTCAAGACTCCGGGAAAGACTTACCTAAGGATGTACCTACTTCAGATCCCCACCTTGATCATGAAGGGGGGGAGAGAAAGAGGTTCTAATGAAGATGGGAACTTTGAGGGTGCTCAAGAAGCTCCATAACAAGTTGAAGAAGAAGATTCTAGTTCCGGGTTTCCTGACCAAGGTGGAGCATCTCATGAGAGAAATGAAGATGTGGAAGGTCAAGGAGAAGGGGAACAAGAGGAAGAGGCAGAACAAGAGGAACAACAGCCGTTAAGGAGGAGCACAAGGATTAAACATCCCCCATCTAATTGGGTGAATACTCGAGTGTACTACAATGCTCAAGCCGTGGAACACCCATCTCAAGCAGTGTGTTCCTTTGCTCAGTTTCCTAAGGAGCATTGTGCTTTTATCACTTCACTCGATGAGAATCAGGTACTAAGGACCTATGAGGAGGCCATGAAGGATAATGAATGGAGAGAGTCAGTGAAGTGTGAAGCAGATGCTATGATAAAAAATGAAATTTGGTATGAGAGTAGTCTCCCAAAAGGGAAGAGAACTGTGACTAGCATATGGATATTCACCATCAAGTTCTTGCTAAATGATAAGATTGAGAGAAAGAAGACTCGTCTGGTAGCAAGGGGATATACTCAAACATATGGAGAGGATTATGTTGACACCTTTGCTCCAGTTGCTAAGCTTCATACCATAAGGATCATTCTTTCTTTGGCTGTGAACCTTGAGTGGGGCTTGTGGCAGATAGATGTAAATAATGCATTCTTGCAAGGTGAGCTTGAAGATGAAGTCTATATGCATCCTCCACCTGGTTTAGAACACTTAGTCAAGGAAGGGAATGTGCTAAGATTGAAGAAAGCTATTTATGGGCTGAAGCAATCTTCTAGAGCCTGGTACAACAAGTTGAGTACCACCTTGAATGGGAGAGGGTGTTGGGGTCAAAATCGGTACGACGGAATCAATAGCCAAAATTCCCCGCAAACGCGTAAACGCAACAGTTTTATGAATCTCGAGGATCATTTTGTAAAACTGGAAGAGATCGTTTTATAAAACTCGAAGATCGTTTTATAAAACTCGAGAGATCGTTTTATAAAACTCGAAGATCGTTTTATAAAAACTCGAAGATCGT
>CAKOAT010515154.1:0-27468 GCA_932364175.1 Eruca vesicaria subsp. sativa
CAGAACAATACATCCTCTACTGTCGGGTGTGAATACATATCTGTTTTTCTTAATCCAGTTACCTGAAACAATGATTACTGGATCCATAAGAAATTAGAGAAAGAGAAGAAGGTGAAGAACATATAGCGGCGTCTGTAACATAAACCCTAATTTCGTTGTTGTAGTTAGTAATGACATGGAAAATAAAAGCTGACATGGAAAATCAGTTATTCAGCCACGAACAAACATTTAAGTCAGCCACAATAAGTCAGCCACTTAACACACCGTAAGTCAGTCAAAACGTGAATACTATTTTAGTAATTAAATTTTTGTTAACAATCAGCCATAACAGAGATGAAACGCAAGAAGTCAGCTGTATCGTTAAATAAACCAGCCGGCAAATGAATGCTATTCTAGTAATTAATCTTTCGCTAAAAAGTCAGCCGTAAATCAGCTGAGTTTACTGTTACTCCACTTTATGACGGCTGATTAAATATAACTCAGATGTAAAAACATCTCACAACTCGGCCGGTCGACGATCAATTAACCAGCCGCGATAGTTAACTAAGCCGTATGGTAACTAGAACTCAGTCGGATTTTCCAGGAACCAGCCTAAGGATGTATAAGTCAGTCGTAATATCTGACCGTAACTCAGCCGTTATCACTTAAACCAGCCAGATTTTTTTAAGTCAGCCGTAACGATCGGCTGAGTTATGTTCATAACTCAGCTTATTTCTCATAAGTCAGCTAGGTTAGTTAAGTCAGCCGCTACGCACCTATATCTGGGCCGTAACGTAGTTCGTATCCTATTGCGGCTGAGTTTTATGCCGCATTCTTACGTGGACCCGAACTTTTTGTTTACGTGGCATAAAAAAGTAATGGCATTCTTGTAAATATGTTTTTTCTCACAACGTGAAAAAGGGCACGCTGGATATTAAAAAAAAGGTAGTAATAAAAAAAAATTTTGTATGGTTGTGATAATAATTAATAAAATTCATATTAGTTGAGTTAACTTCCCTTATTTTTTTCCAAAAAAAGGAGAACAAAGCCGTTCAAGGCATTTCAAATTCATGTTGTATCCATGTTGCTTGCACAAATGTGTTCGTGTATCAAGCAAGTTTGTAGTCTAATTAAATCGTTATATTGGTCGAAGGAACATTTTTAACCAATGTGAACTGATTAGTTAGTACACTGTGGGCCTTCACATGGGCATTTTGGCACAGAAACGTAGCAATGATAGTTCCGTTGTTCAAGCAGACAAGGTTACATGAGGACACCTCTCATATTGTCTGAAACCCAACTTAATAAATGTTTTGTAATGAAAATCTGGAAAACCCCAAGTTGAGTTCAGCCTCATAAACTAAAAGATTACACTGATCCTTCAACAACATTTGCAACTTCTAAACTTCATTTTTAAGACCTCTTTCGATCATCTTCACCGTCATCGTCTGAGTCACCGCTCTCACGGAATCGTGGGTTCTTCTCCTGTCATAGCAGAGACAAGCTCCAACATCAGAGCGAGTAGCATACCAAAATGTACTCAAAACGTTTTAAAAGTTGTGTTTATTACCGGTCTCATGTCATGATCAGAATCTCTCCTAGTCTCATGATCTGAGTTTCTTCTTGAGTTGTCGCGTCCGTAACGATCATCGTCTCTTTGCCGTTTCCGATGGAAATCTGCAGAAACATTGAATCATCAAATGGGTTCTGATTATACTATTACTATGCATATTGATGATTTGAAAACATTATACCTCCGCCTCGTCCATAGCGATTTGACCCTCCTTGGCCATATCCTCCACCACGAGGTCCACGCCTTTCATCTGCATGATTCACATATGCATTTAGGAAGATATCTTCATTCCAAAGAATTTAATTTGATACAGAGTGGGTATATCGCATAATGGGGCATCAATCAGCTCTCCTTACACTAGGATCCATGATTTTCTAACATTTCAAACTATCGATAACGGAGCATCAATCTAAGATGTTTTGCAAATTCAGAGAGTTCTTCTGGCAATACAATTCTCACTAAAGCAACTTTTGGCTCACACTCATGGTACTTGTACATGTTGACTATTCAGAGTGTTAAGTGTGATACATGTACACATGAACAAGAACAAGTAGATTTGACCCAAAAAAAGGTTGGAAAAAGGACGTACAATTAGATGGAGCGGGTGCAGGATAGGATCCTCCAAGTGAACCAGTACCGTAATCTACGAGCTGTCTTTGTGCTTCGAGTTCCTTCTGAACTAATTTTCCATAACCACCTCTAGGTATCAACCAGTTAAAGAAAAACATGGATAGGTAAACCGAGAAATCAAACATAACCACCTCTATATTAAGCATACATAAACAAGAAGTATTAAGCACATAGTGAAAGGATATCAGGATCATAATCTGTACGGTATTCATCTCGAACCTGTAATGAAATTAGAAAACAGTGATTAAACATATTGCATAAAGAAAAGGTCGAGAGTGTAGCATACCTGGCCACCGCTTCTACCACGTCCCCATTGCCTTCCTTCTTGGAAGCCCCAATCAAAGTCCACACGAATAGGGCGGTCATCAAGAATGGTGCCACTTATATACTTGACTGCATCCTCTGTGTCCTCTCTCGAGTAGAACCTGATAACAACCATCATGAATTAAAACTTTAACATGTAATATTGTTAAACGAAAATGAAAACTCACAGGACGAAACAGAAACCACAGGGGGTTTTGGTGTTCTTATCAAGTCCCATGATAATCTTTTTAATCTCTCCAGCTCTAGAGAAAAGCTCGTAAATCTGTTCTTCAGTTGTGTAGAAAGAGACGTTGCCAATGTAAACAGTGGAAGAGGTCCTTAACGCTTCCTCGAACTCCTCCTGTGTTCCAGAGAATCTTCTATCTCGATAAGCCGAGAGCTTTGCTTGCTCCTGATATCACACAACAACACACATTGCTTATAAAGTCTTTTTAAACTTAGAGCTATCGAAACCGTGAGATCAAACTCTAAAACATGCATTTAAACGCCAATTTAGTCGATCTGGGTTTCATCACTATTCAGAAACCCAGACACTCGAAGCTATCAAAAGCAAAACTGAGAGAATGCGTTCAGCAAAAACAGATCTGGAAAATCTAAACATGTGTAGTACCTTGAACAAAGAAGCCATCGTCTCTAGCTTAAGAGTGAATCTGCGAGGACGAAGAGAGAGAGAAGATAATCCCTAAATTAGGTTTTTCAATTTGGATATGCTAAGTGAAATAACAAGAGAGACTGAATAAAATTACCAAAGATGAGCGAAAACCGAAACGCAGGAGACGCTTGCTCTTCTTCCAAAACCCTAATCTCTCAAGGACAGGAAAAAAGGCAGAACTGATGGGAAGCAAGACAAGACACTCCGGTGTGATAAGAAATCTGGTTTACTATGGTTTATATTCTGGTTTAATTATATCGTTTGACTGTTCCGGTCCGTTTTGTCTTGACCAATTAACATTGTCGTAAATCTCTAATTTTCTTTATGTAAATTTTATTGATAAAGTTGGGTAGCAATTTAGGGATTTCATTCCAAGGCCCAACTCTATTTTAACCTTACCCATGTTTTAACCCTAGAATTTGTTTATCAGTTTTAAGTTTTAACCAAAGTAAGCATGTTTAAATAATTAACTTTACCCAAAGGATCACTGTTAATCACATATACAACATAAAAAATATTTATATATGGAATAGTTACTTTTATTATTTTTTTGTCATCAAGTTCTGAGCTGGATTTTGTTTTTTTTAACTCGAGATATTTATGCTCTATACTATTAAAACTGAAATACAAAACAATAATTTTCTATTTTTAAGTGATTTTTATATATTTTATTTCATTTTAAACTAATTCTAACGAGTTCATTTATTGTTTTTAAATAATTATAATCACTTTATTTATCATCTTTTTCAATAATCTGATAGTATTTATTACAAAAATATAAATAATAATTACTTCTTCTAAGTGTTTGTCTTTTACATTTTCTTCATTTTTCATAACTATTTTATTAATTCTTTTTAACAGTAATTTGATCGAATTTATTTTATATGTTAAACATAATATTCGACATGTTTGAATAAAATTACTTCATTTGAAACAAGAATTCAAAATGATTAAAATAAGTTTTTTTATCTATTTATATAATCAATTATGTATAGGTATTAAAGTATCCGTTCGGATAATGATTATTTCTTTCAAAAATCGAGTTTTTGGATTTTCAGTTATACTCAGTTTAGATATTAATAGGAGTCCGAAAATATTTAAATAACTAATATACAATTAGTTATATATTAACACATCTAAAATATATAACACTAATATATGTGCGATCAAGCTCTAGTGATCTACTCCCTCTTTTTAATTTAGTTGTCGTTGTAGATTAAAATTTTTGTTTTAAAATAAATGTCGTTTTATAATTTCAATACAAAATTTATTGACTTTATCTACTATTATATTTTCTGTTGGTTGAAACGTGGTTAGGTGTATAGTTAATTATGTTTTTTTGTAGAAAATATACAAAATTAAATGTTTTTTTTAATTTATATGCAAAAACCCAAAACGACAATTAACTTGAAACGGATGGAGTATTATATAGCATCAACATTCGTTGTTCTCCTCCCAGCTTTACTTCGCAGCAACAACAAGAGATTGATCTTGAAATGGAAAATTAAGTATCTCAGATTCACAATGAGTAAAGTAAGTACAAGAGATATGACGTGTCCGAGAACAAGAGTAAAACATCTTATATCTTCATATATCTAATTCAATTCTCTAATCTCCAGATCTCGAAACTGAAACATGGTAATAGAGACCACAACTCAAGATAACAAATCGATACATTCACGGGCTAAATCAGTTCACAAGAACTTAATAAATCACAATAACTTAATTAATCATAAGACTTTAAAAACAACTTCAAAGCTAAAGCATATCACAAGAACAAAATCAGTCACACATTCACGAACATCACATAAGCAGTTCACAGGAACTTAAATCTTGAGAGCATCATACGTAGCCTTTTATAAGAAAATAATGATTATGGATGCTCATTGCCCTATTGATCAAATCTTTAAACGTTTCTACACCAGATATATGGTTCTATTATAAGGTTATACAACTTTTTACAAATTATATAATGCAAAATTATTACCAGTTTTAGAATGATGTAGGCAAAGATGCTTCTTGTACGCTTAGGAAAGAATATGTTCATGTCGTATATACAAAATCGTTTTTTGATGTGCGTTAGAGAGTGAAATACGTCGCAGTTTTGTTACTCTGTGAAATTAATCATCATTATAATAAAAATAAAATTATATGATGATGTAAGGATTTATGCTAGTTATCATACAACTAACTAATGTTTCTGCTTTTTCCTAACGGTATGGTTAAAAGATGTATTTTATTGTGTAACATCATTTAAAGATTCAAGTCAATATTGCAACTTCAAAGAATAACAAACGACACCTCAAATATCCCACATCTGTAACTCGAACCATAGTACGTATTATACCATTCTTCCTATGACTTGTCTACCACAACCAGCTACATAGACTAATACTTATTTATGTAAAGGTTATCTCCCAATTTCTAAAGTCTCTTTTTGTTGTTGACTGACATTTCAAAATTCCATAGTTCAAATTGTACACTTGATGATAAAAAAATTTGGTCCACAAAGAAGTATATTCGGAGATGGCAAAAGGATCAAAATCTTGGTGTACAGCGTAGTTTCCGAGAAACAGAAGGTTTGCCGTTTTATAAAATAAAAACAACACACAGTATATCTTTAAAAATCATAAACGGCAGAGATAAAGCAACGGTGGGTGGGGCCTATTTCTACGGAAGTCAAGATTAACATTTAATCGAGCAAGAAGAAACCACGGCGAAGAAGGAATCTCACAACTCCGGCGAAAAACGAGCTCCGTGTGATCGACAAGGTAACGGACGCATCGCTCATTCGTATACGAATTTGGAAGTTTGATTATTATTTTCTTCTTTAAAATAGTCTTCCTCTCCATCTCTATTCATTTTAGCGAGATCATCTTAGAAATCAAAATCGATTGACGATTTGAGGTTGAATCTCAGATGCCTGGAGTTTAATCAGTCTCGTCTTGCGATTTTAATAGATCTTTGTTGTTTGATTTTGATTTAATTTTTTCCTTAATTGGGTATAGGTTGTTATTAATTCCTTGTGGGTTTTACTGAGTTCTTGGCCCTTCAAGTGGTGTATTTTGTAACTAACAAGTGTTGATAAATATCAAATCTATTTCTCCTACATTAGCCTTTGGTTCAGGTTGCAATGTTCGTCGTATTGCTTAACAATTCGTATCTTTTTCTTTTGCAGTTAATGTGCGTAAACATTAAACAGCCTCTTTGAGTTTGAGGATGAAACTCTAGAAGAAACCATTTGCTTCCAAGTTAAAGAAAATGAAGCGTTTTGTTTACATTAACGATGATGAAGCTTCAAAGGAGCTTTGTTGTGATAACCGTATCTCTAACACAAAGTATACTTTGTGGAATTTCTTTCCAAAGAACTTGTTGGAGCAATTCAGGTGATGATGATGATGATACCATTTGATTTCTGTTTCTAAATTACGGTTAATCATTTTTCTGTTCTCTGATGGATATGTTCTTTTCTTTTTTTTTCAGCCGGTTCATGAACCAGTACTTCTTGTTAATTGCATGCCTTCAGCTATGGTCACTTATCACCCCTGTGAATCCTGCTAGTACATGGGGTCCGTTGATTTTCATATTTGCGGTCTCGGCTTCCAAAGAAGCGTGGGATGATTACCACAGGTATCTCTCAGATAAGAAAGCAAATGAGAGAGAGGTTTGGATCGTCAGACAGGGGATCAAGACGCATGTATGAATCACTTTTGCTACATTTCTGTATCTTGAAGATTGATTTTTTTTGGTGATATTTTGGCTTAGCTGTGCTAGTTATTTTTCTTGTAGATTCAAGCACAGGACATACAGGTTGGCAATATTGTCTGGTTGCGTGAGAATGATGAAGTTCCTTGTGATCTAGTTTTGCTTGGTACCTCAGATCCACAAGGTGTTTGCTATGTAGAGGTATACTTCTCGTCATGCATATTTATGCTGGTAAACTTCCTTAAGAACTTTTCAATGCGCTAAAAAGTGAACTCATACATGTAGACTGCTGCTTTAGACGGTGAAACCGATCTCAAAACAAGAGTCATACCTTCAGCATGCGTGGGAATTGATTTAGAATTGTTACACAAAATGAAGGTGTGACTTCCTGTAACTAATCATACCACTCCTGGCTTTCCATTTTGTTTCCTATGAAATGGTTTCATGTTATGTTATCCTTATTTTTAGGGTGTGATTGAGTGTCCTACTCCAGACAAGGATATTCGAAGATTTGATGCAAACATGCGCTTATTTCCCCCATTTATCGACAATGACGTCTGTTCTTTAACTATAAAAAACACCCTTCTTCAGTCCTGTTACTTGAGAAATACGGAGTGGGCTTGTGGAGTATCTGTTTATACAGGTAACGTTTTCTTCTATAAAATGGCTTGTTTTGGTTTTAAATTAGATTTCAAAGTGTCAGGACCATGTATTCTTAGTATCTATGTTTTGTCATATAATTTCAATTGATATTTAATAATTTTTCGTTCATGATTTTTCATACTTTCATAGGCAACCAAACCAAGCTTGGTATGTGTAGGGGGGTAGCTGAACCAAAACTTACTGCTATGGATGCAATGATTGATAAATTGACTGGAGCAATATTTGTGTTCCAAATTGTCGTTGTTATGGTTCTCGGTGTTGCTGGAAATGTTTGGAAAGATACAGAAGCAAGAAAGGTTAGATTCCTCATACATTATCATGTCCATAATAAATAGTTGGCGCTTGTTTTTGTAGAGCTGGGCAGTTCTGACTATACGAACTTGGTTGTTGTGTTTTTCAGCAATGGTATGTGCAGTATCCAGAGAAAGCCCCGTGGTATGAGCTGCTTGTAATCCCTTTGCGGTTTGAGCTTCTGTGTTCCATTATGATACCCATCTCCATTAAGGTAGTTATAACCTCGTTGCTATAGTATGTTGGTAGCATCTTTTCTAGCTCTGTAGTGACATATATAGTGCGTTAAGCGTTTTGGCATGTGAAAGAGGTATTGGATTGCGAATTCGGGCTTAGTCATAATATTTTTATGGAGCAACATTGATTTGAAGATAATCCTTTTGTATAAAAATAAGCATATCTGTTTCTGCTAAGCATCTGGTTGGATTATGCGGCAGGTATCTCTAGATCTGGTTAAGGGCCTTTATGCAAAATTTATAGAATGGGATGTGGAGATGGTAGATCAAGAAACTGGTACAGCATCTTATGCAGCAAAGTAAGTTAAGGATAGTGGCAAACTACCTCATATTTCACCTGTGAACAATATAATCTCACGATTTGGTTTTACATTATGTGTTTTTTGGTGTGTGGCAGCACAGCAATAAGTGAAGACCTTGGGCAAGTAGAGTACATTTTGACCGACAAAACTGGGACCCTGACAGATAACAAGATGATATTCAGAAGATGTTGTATTGGTGGCATTTTCTATGGGAATGAGAATGGAGATGCTTTGAAAGGTTTCATACTTCTCCTTCGTATTTATGTCAATAACATTTACTTACACATTATTTAAGCCTCTGCATTAATGAGTCTTCGTCAAAGGAGTATTGTGTCTAACTTATTCTGATCTTTCTCATCAGATACACAACTTCTTAATACCATCACCAGTGGCTCTACAGATGTCATCCGGTTTCTTACAGTTATGGCCATCTGCAACACGGTTATACCTGTGCGAAGGTAGTTTTGAATGTTTTTTTCATAATATCTGTTTTGTCAGTCAAGCATGGGAAAGAAACTTCACAAATCGTATTTCACTTGTCTCTATATATTCTGTTTATTTAGGAATTTCATCTCATTGTGTTTGCATTTTTGGGGATTTCGTCTGACAGCAAAGCTGGAGAGATTATATACAAGGCCCAATCTCAGGATGAGGACGCACTTGTAGTTGCTGCAGCGAAGTTGCATATGGTCTTTGTCGGAAAAAATGCCAATCTTCTAGGTAATGGTGATGTCATTTCGGTTTTGCTCTCCGTAGAATGTGTATCTAAGAATTACCTTTCTTTTTGTGTCCTCTTTATTGAACGCAGAAATCATGTTTAATGGTGTGATGATGCGTTATGAGGTACTGGAAATTCTTGAATTCACCTCAGATAGAAAAAGAATGTCAGTGGTAGTGAAAGACTGTCAGAATGGGAAAATTATTCTTTTGTCAAAAGGTGCAGATGAATCAATCCTTCCCTCTGCATGTACTGGTGAGATAACATATCTTTTATCAATAGACGAGGAAGAAGTGTGCTACTGTATGTGCTCAGAGCTGATGGTAAACTATTTTTTCGACTATGCTTTTAGGTCAGCAAACCAGAACTATTGCTGAAGCTGTCGAATACTATGCCCAGTTGGGGCTCCGAACATTGTGTTTGGCTTGGCGTGAACTGGAAGAAGATGAGTATCTAGAGTGGTCAGTAAAGTTTAAAGAGGCTAGTAGTGTTCTAGTCGACAGGGAGGTAATTGGAAAAACTCTTCTCCTTGTTCTTTTTTTTGTCAGCACTCTTCTCCTTGTTCAACTTAAGCAATCATGAAGTATGCTAAATTTAAACCTACATTATAATTAAGTCGGTGCACTTGATTGCCTCAAATGATGATTTTCTCATGTCACAGTGGAGAATTGCAGAGGTGTGTCAAAGGTTAGAACACGATCTTTATATTTTAGGAGTCACTGCAATCGAAGACCGCTTGCAGGTAGAATTCAAAATGTAATATAATGTAGCATTGTAAGTACCAGAGGATTATCTTATAAATACTTGCTTGGTTATTTGTAGGATGGTGTACCAGAGACAATTGAGACACTTAGAAAAGCAGGGATAAACTTTTGGATGCTGACTGGAGATAAGCAGAATACAGCTATACAAATTGCGCTTTCATGTAATTTTATCTCCCCAGGTAAGTTGGGATCATTTATTTTTCTTTGATTTTTGTGTTGGAATGCTTTGCCTATTGCTACTTATCATGCCTTTTTACTATAATAATCATGTTTATATCAGAGCCTAAAGGTCAACTTCTATTGATTGATGGAAAAACCGAAGAAGATGTGTCTAGGAGTTTGGAGAGGGTTTTACTTACAATGCGGACTACAACTTCAGAACCTAAGGTTCACTCTCTCTTGATTTTTTGCATCCTTGGAACAATTTACTATCTCCTGTAGCAGAGAATAATTTAATGGGTGGTACAGGACGTGGCATTTGTTATTGATGGCTGGGCTCTAGAAATTGCTCTGAAACACCATCGAAAGGATTTTGTTGAATTAGCTATACTTTCTAGGACAGCCATCTGTTGTCGTGTCACACCTTCACAAAAAGCTCAGGTACACCTCCAACCGTTAGGTGCTATTGTTTTTGGTTACATTTTTAAGTATTGATGTTAATGGTTGAACATTTTTTCTTGACTTTTCAGTTGGTAGAAATCTTAAAATCCTGTGATTATCGAACCCTAGCAATTGGTGATGGTGGGAATGATGTAAGAATGATACAGCAAGCTGATATCGGGGTCGGCATTAGCGGAAGAGAAGGGCTGCAGGCAGCAAGAGCTGCAGATTATAGCATTGGAAGTAAGAGCATTAGCAAGATCCTTATTATCCTTTATATCAACTTGAAGATACATACCACATACATTTTGTTACGTAGTTGTTTTACAGATCAAACCTATCAAAAGATATATAATTGGATCTTGATGGACTGATCTTTTGCGTGCAGGATTTAGGTTTCTGAAAAGACTGATTCTTGTTCATGGGAGGTATTCGTATAACCGGACAGCGTTTTTGTCCCAGTATTCCTTCTACAAATCATTGTTGATATGCTTTATCCAGATTTTGTAAGTTCATTACTTTCTCAGATATGTTTTCACTTATGAGTAGATAGCATCCTGTCATTCCTGAAATAACTGACAACAGAATCTACGCAGCTTCTCTTTTATTTCAGGCGTTTCTGGAACCAGTCTTTTCAATTCAGTTAGCTTGATGGCTTATAACGTGTTCTACACCAGTGTTCCTGTTCTAGTTAGTGTAATTGATAAAGATCTTAGTGAAACGACAGTAATGCAACATCCTCAAATTTTATTCTACTGCCAAGCGGGAAGGTATGCATAACTAATTATGTGTATAAATCTGCTTTGATTTTGTTGAGGAGGGTTTAACTGAATGTGAAGCTAACTGTTCATATGTCAATGCATATCTTTTTCACATGTTAATCTATATATGTATGTTTTTCATGTTTCCCCCCAATCCAGGCTTCTCAATCCAAGCACATTTGCGGGGTGGTTTGGTCGTTCCCTTTTCCACGTGAGTACATGTCATCTCAAATCTACTTATATTCCCTTGTAAAAAGATAATCTGAAATCTAGGATTTATTTGCAGGCGATTGTTGTATTTGTAATAACTATTCACGCATATGCATATGAGAAAAGTGAAATGGAGGAGCTTGGAATGGTAGCTCTCTCTGGATGTATATGGCTTCAAGCTTTTGTTGTCGCTCAAGAAACCAAGTACAGCTCCTTATCCTTGCGGATGGTCACAAACATCTCGACTAATGCGTAATGCTTTTTTTTCTTGCTGTTTTTGGGTGCAGTTCCTTTACTGTGTTACAGCACCTTTCCATCTGGGGGAATCTGGTTGGTTTCTATGTCATAAACTTTCTCTTCAGCGCCATACCATCATCGGGAATGTACACCATCATGTTCCGCCTCTGTTCTCAACCTTCTTACTGGATTACAATGTTTGTAAGTATCAATCAAAAGTCATATATCTCCTATCTATTAAATCTCCATTAACAAACACTTTTCCTTCTTCTCTTGTGCAGCTGATAGTTGGAGCAGGGATGGGTCCTATATTCGCATTGAAGTACTACCGTTACACATACAGACCGAGCAAGATCAATATACTCCAACAAGCTGAACGCATGGGCGGTCCAATACTAACCTTAGGTAATATTGAAACACAACCCAGGACCATCGAGAAGGAGGTGTCTCCAGTTTCCATGACTCAGCCGAAGATCCGAAGCCCGGTTTACGAGCCTCTGTTATCAGAATCTCCAAACACAACACGACGCTCCTTTGGCCCTGGAACTCCTTTCGAGTTTTTTCAGTCACAGTCAAGATTGTCATCATCATCTGGTTATACCAGAAACTGCAAAGACAATTAAACAAAATTTTATTATTTCTTCTCCTCACATGTTTACAGTTCCGTGACATTTGTGACTTTTCTGAACTCAACTGAAAATGCTGATACAAGCATCAAAAAGAATGAACTGGAAAAAAAAAAGAAATATAGAGGTGACTTATCAGATAAACTCGGATGCTAGAATCTCAATCTTTTACTTGATTTGGTAACATCCGAGTTTTCATTCTTTTAAAGATAAACTCGGATGCAAACAAGGTATTCATGTCAACTATGTTTTCATTCTTTTACTTGATTTGGTAAAAGATAAACTCGGATGCTAGAATCTCAATCTAAACATAAGCCTCTTACTCGTTTCCGACAACTTTATATCTCAGCTTAAAGTGTGTTTATGTGTAACATAAACTTATAAAGTGCCTTTGAGATTTCTTTTAAGAAATGTAATTGTGTTACTAATATAGCTGGTTGGGGTAAGCTTTCTTCATAGTAACTTCACTATCCAAAAACACTGTCTGACCACCAATGAAGTGTGCCTCTTCCAATGAAGTGGGACACCACTCCTTACCCAGATCTTTATGGTCGTTCTCCACCACCTATCCCAAAGGACCCAAACACATGACAAATCGTCCAGAGAACTGTAATGAAGCATTTGGTCAAAACCAGAGGAAGCAATGTCATTGAAAATGGAGATTGGGCATTCGTAAAACTGTAACCATATCTTGCAGAAGGTATTAGCGAAATGACATCGGTTGGATATTCCTAAAGGTATTCATGTCAACTATGTTTTCATTCTTAAAGGTGTTAGCGTCTCCAAATGCTGATAAGTCACCGGTTTAGAGCAAACAATGTTGATCAAAAGTTAAAACTAAAGATAAGAACATTCCGGTTTCCAGAGAATTTAGGACAAGTTGCTGCAATGTTCTTTTCTCCATTCCATAAGATAGTCATCCCTTATATACTCTAGAAATTACATAACGAGCTGCCAACTAAACAGATACGAAACGTGAATAGGTGGAAGATAACCCCAGTTATGTAGGAGAACAAATAAAAACTTATGATGCACATCCCCATTAACCAAGCTGATCTCGGTTACTCTGGTTATGATCTCATCACAAGATATAGTTGTTGTACATGCCTACAGAGAATTCTCAGACATAGTTACATAGTTTTTTTTTTTTTTTTTACATAGTTACATAGTTATATCATAGACTTATAGTGTAACCAAATAATTAGCAAATTATCTTTGAACAAAAGATTCTTAAATTACGTTTGGACGGATACTGTTTACATATTTGTGTTTTTTTTATATGGGGAGGTTGGGATCTTGTCCATAAACCTTTTAGTCAACAACAAATAACCTATTCAATATATGATTTTCAAAGTCATTTTTTTCCAACAAATTATGTATATATATTGTATTTGTATGCAGTAGATATGTGTATATATATATATATATATATTGTTATAAGATGTTTTAATATAAGATTTTGAAACTTGTCACAGATCAACATAATACTATAAACACATTTTAAAGTGATTCGAAAATGCAAAATAAAAAAGGAAAAGAAAATTGTATGTTTATAAGCTACTATCCCACTATACAGATCACGGAGTTGAGTATGTATACAAATACAACTAACTAAAATTGTTGTATAGAGTAACAGAAGGTATATATAGAACAGTAATGGTTTGAAACTTTTTTTTTGCTAAGAGGTTTGAACATCAATGGCGCATTTAAGTGTGGAACTAGATTTACAGATCGATGCATCAACCAAGAGTTGTGTTAGATTTCTTATTAACCACTCTAGACGCTTTATATAACAACAAGACGAATGAACGAACTTTTCAATAAATCTTGGAGATTATTCTGCTTGAGTTCATGTCTACGATACCATTAAAAAGGTAGTTTTGCTAAATATCATGTTTGTGTTTACGATATTATCAATCCAGACAAAATCACATTCACCGACTAAAAACTAATTAATACTGCAAAAGCTTTCTCACAAAACTTTTAACTGTTTACTCTCTTCTCATTGTAGTATTCATCTACCATGTTGCACTCACATCAAAAAGTACACTCCATCAGAAAAGTCAAGAAAAAGATGGGAACTGAAATACAGATATGATACAATGCACCAAATTCTTCAAAGAAGAAGTAAATAGTTCGAGGTTCCATGCAC
This sequence comes from Eruca vesicaria subsp. sativa, assembly GCA_932364175.1. Lineage (NCBI taxonomy): Eukaryota > Viridiplantae > Streptophyta > Magnoliopsida > Brassicales > Brassicaceae > Eruca > Eruca vesicaria. The sequence continues at coordinate 14,424 of CAKOAT010515154.1, forward strand.
CACAATATTAAAATCCAAGCTTTATTTGGGTCCATTTTATGGTGTTTTGGCCCACTGTCCTTGCTCCATCGTATATATAAATGTAAATTATGTAATGCATGATAGTGAAATAGGGGGGGGGGGGACATCTAAAGGACTGATCGTCTCATCGAGATGAGAATGGGAACTAAAGTATTGGTGGGTCATGCGGTCCACATGACACCTTCGCACCCCGACACACTTTGCTTTTGTATATTTGCTATTATGGTTATCTATTTATGTATATACAGTGCACATGATCACATGTACATATATCGTATATATACTAAATAACGAACAGTTCTCTGCATGAACAGCTGTCGCTCAGATAAGTATTTCATCTTATTCTTTTAGTATAATTCAAAGTGTCATGATACTGAAGACTTAAAAGATCTTGTAGTAAATGATAGTATTAGTACATTTGCTTCATTATCGACATGCGAAACCTAACGATAACGTTATCCCTCCAACTAAATATACTCGAGCGATATATAATCTAGAAATTAGAACGCTTTTATTAGTAGTTTATAGCATACATCAAGAGTATGCATTAATGCTTTTTCTTCTTACCATCATCATCTATTGACGATATTTGATTCCTACGATACAAAGTACAAGTATTGTTCAATGAACCGATGTAAGAAAACTCTACATTTGTATTAGACATATTCAAGAGAAATGAACAATTAATAACACTTTTCTTTTAGTACTAATTAAACAGAATATTTTGAAGTAAACATTACATAGAAATTCGATCCCAGTATAGCAGATATTACAAGTTCCAAGAGATCAATATTACAATAGAAGCTATGGACTCTTATTTTCAAAAAAAAAAAAGAAAAAGAAAACGGGAAGAAGTTTTTTTCTTTTTTAAAGCATGGCATAGTACAGACTTTTAATTAACTCTCATGGAGAAAAAAGAATAGAAATTAACAATTTTCAATAGACAATACCACCGTACATTACTTTCCGACTGAAAGTATCTCCAACCATTTACATAGATCATGTCAGGAGATCGTTCACCCATCCGAGATCAAGATCGCCACTACAACCAATCTCAAAGCTACTCGTCTCCCTAGCTTCAGCCTCTGCAGTTGCAGCTGCCGTGAAATTGCTTACGCGACCACCGCGTGGTGTAAACTCTTCACTGAAAAAGCTCAGCGGCGGCGGCTGAAGCTGGCCACTGAGGTAACCTGATGAGGCAAGCATTGACGCCGTGGAAACCGGCATTGTGATCGGAGACGAGGAATAAGCAGCGGTGAGTGATTCCGTGAGACTGAAGGAATCTAAAGAATTAATCAGCTCGTTAAGTATTTCCTTGTATGTCACGGCAGATCGGTGGCGACTCAGCCGTGAAATTTCAGCGGCTTTATCAGCCGGAGATAGAGGCGGAGACGACGACGGTGATCGTGCTAAACGAAATAGTGGGCTCGTTGGAGAGTGGGAACAAAACATACAACACCCATTAGTACTTTTGTTACTTAACACCGACGCGGGTGACGATCCCCCACCGCCAGAGAAGGCGAAACTCTCTGGCGGTGGGAGAATTCTAAGCTGCTGCGGAGAGTGAGCAAAGAAACATATTTTTCTCGTACAATGCTTACCGTCTTTACAAGCTTCCGTACGGTAGCGACTAGGATGGAGCCAACACTCGAAAACGCCGTGAGCGAAGCTGCATTCATCACCACGGCTACAATCTCCACCGTGGCGAAACTCAGGACAGAGTTCACCCGTGTAGTGATACCGGCGAGGGTCACGACGATGAGCCTTCTCGCCGGGATGAGAGAAAGGACAGCCTGTCCAGTCGTGGCTACGGCTACGGTTGCACCGTCGGATTTTGAATTCGTACATCCGGAAATGGTCTCCGGAGTAAGGATCGTCAGAGTCAGAGTCAGGGTCGTAACAATAGTCTTTTTGATCATCATCGTGGTGACGAGGACTAGATGCCCAAGAAGGAGATTTGACGGAGGAAAGAAGCTTTCTCGACGATGGAATAACCACCGTTGGTCTACTGATATGGCCGGAGTTGTGATGCTCGACGTCCATGATTACGTGGCTAAAGACGAGAGCGAAAGTTTTGTTATCTTGCTTTGGTTTGGAGAAAAGAGATTGGAAGTGTGATAAATGTAAAGATAAAACGATAGATGCTTTGTTGTCTATATATATATGCGTTAAGAGTATCACGAAAAGTAAAAATATATCCAGTGTGATGTTTACACTAAGCCGTTTTATAAATGCTGATTAAGACAAAAATAATTCGGGGGGTATAGTGAACTTTTGATAATCATATTAATAAACGCACGTCTCAATTGTAGTATCGTGATTTCTGTTAATATCGCTATCCAGATTTAATATGATACAATGTGGAAGTGAGATATAGATAAACGTCTTGATCAGTTAGTTAAGTTTTAATCCAAACAAGGTTTGTTAGACATTTAAAACGTGAGATTCGGTTTGATACTGATTTAAAACACACATTAAAAGGGATCTATAGAACTCACTTATAAATATCTTATAGAAAGCATGGGATAGTTAACTAGCTTATACTTTCCATGTAATTATGCTTTCTTTATGTTGCAATTAATAGTTCATATATTCACAACTTTTATTAGTAACTTTGCACAGAAAATAGATACAAAAACAAAGGTTAACAACTTATATATAAAAATATTATATGTTTTTCTGCACCATGTGCATCGGAAAAATTTTAAATTCAAATAAAGATAGATTTTTGTTAATATTTTAGATGTTATTATGTACATATCAATGTTTCAATATTATTTTTAATTTATTTAAACAAAAAGTAAACATTTTTAAGTTGTTGCATTTATTTCTTTTGGTTAAGAAAAATTAAATCAATTTGTATAATCTTTTTTAAAAAATTGATATTACTTTTATAATTATCAAAGTATATTATTAAACAGAACTTCTAAATTTGTAAATATCAAAGAGAAACAAATAGTGTTACAATAAAAAAATTTATAATTTTTTTTAAAAATTGTATAAAATTTTTAAAATCTTCTTTAGTAATAAAAATTGTATGATTATAAAAATAGACTTAAATAATATTCTAAAGTTTACAATATATTTGTGAAAATAATTGTAGAAAAATTATGTGAAATCACTTCTCAAATAGTAATAGTTATACAAAAAAACTTGATTTATAGAGTGAAGAAGACATATGGAAGAAAAAAGCTCGAGAGAACATAAGAGAAATTCATGCAACGGAGCAGAATGTCACAAACTTTTACCTAAGAACGTGTGGTGCTCGGATATGCTTCTTCCATACCGAGCCAGCCTCCTTCCATTGGATCATTTTCGACTGCTTTTACCCTGTCTCCGGTTCTGCATGGATATGGCTACAGTACCCGACCAGTTTCTGCAGGGATGACCTAGTCCATTCTTCAAATTCAGATCCATGATCAATGACAAATATTCTGAAATCTCTCGGGTTGGTCTGCCTAACTCCAAAGGATCTATCCAACCTTAGTCCTGCACACCCTTTCCTGGAAGCACTGCCTCTGCCCCAGTCTTAATGATCCCCATAAAGTGTTTCCCATGGTCACGACCCCGTCATCTGAAAACGGTGCATTATATTTTCCACCACCCATAAATGTGCATGCCCTTATGTACAGGAGAGAAGAATTTTTTTCATGATTGTTCGTTTGGATGTTATGAGACAACTCTTGTCTCCACTCCACTGGATGATTCGACTCCACACCTCTCGTCATCACATAAAGGTTCCTAGCCTAACCCTCCTGGGATGCTTGGCGAAGCAATATCCTCTTGCGAGACCTCTTTTGCCTCCACTCACTTAATAACTTGTCTTGGAATAACTGCCACGAGAAATTCAAGACAATAAGAGAAATAATCATATGCAATATTTAAAAACGAAAAGAAAGAATGATCATATGACTCCACTCACTTGATGACTGGGTTTGGAATAATCGTATTAATTCACAGACCGATACCTCGATCGAACTCGAATCATTAGCCTTGTCTGATCGGAGTCTCGGAGATTACGTGAAGTAGTGAACGCACTACTAATGTTGTCCTGTGTTTATTCATTTCTAAATGTCGAACTGAAGTAAATGAGGGCTCGATTGGTACCAACAGCTGATTAAACAGTAACAGTATGTTGTAGAAATACTATGAAGCTGTATACTTTCATTAAAGGTTTTAGGGTAGATGATTTATTTACCCACAAGAACTATCATATAACATCAGATTTCCATCGAACTATGACCTCATGTTAGATCTCCACGAATTGAAAATTACAACCTATTTCTCCCCGAGTCAATAATTTAAAATTTAATTACCCACATACAATAGTTTTAATTGGTTTATTTCTAACCAAATATCTTAAAATCAGTTAAACCAAAATTCAATTTTTGTATAAAATAATGAATTTATTTTATAGCAGAAGAAGATTTTGTTTTGTTTATAAAAAAACAAAGATACATCACAAATGGAAACTGATAAAAAAATTATATAAAAATTGAATTTTGGTTTGGTTTACTTAATTTAAGATATTTGGTTAAGAATAAACTAATTAAAACCATCATGTATGGGTAATTAAATTTTAAATTATTGATTCATGGAGACACAGATTTGTAATTTTTAATTCGTGGAGATCTAGCATGAGGTCATAATTTGGTGGGGATCTAATGCTATATGATAGTTCTCATAGGTAAATAAATTGTTTATCCAAGTTTTTAATAAAGTAACTGGTAGAGCAATATCAGTATATAAATTTAAAATTATCATAATAATTAGTATAATAATATATTTATTTTAAAATAATATTTATGCATTTATAATATATATTAATAATATAATTGTTATTAAAATAGTGATTATTATTCATTATGTAAATTATATTATAGTTTATATGTGAAATATTATTATTTTAAAAATGTAAATTTATTTTAAAATATTTTCTTTTTGGATATAGACAGAAATTTTAATACTATTAAATAAATAAATAAATAAATTATCATTATTTATTTATTGGTAAATCAATAAATAATTCACATAGAAATTTATTATAAAAATTTAGATATGTTATATAATTTATTTATTAGTGTCTAACAATATAGATATAGTTATATCTATAACATATAAATATATATTATGTTATGTTTGTTATTAAACATAATGAACGATGTGTACTTATATAAATTATATTATATTTTAAATGAGAAATCTTGTTCTCATAAAAAAATTAAAAATATTTCATTGCAATTTTTATTTTTTAAAATATAAGTTATTTTTATATTAATTTTTTTTTATATTATTAAATATATATATAGTTTTTTTAAAAAAATTCTATATTATAACTGTAAATGCTCTTCTAAAAATTTCATATGAGAGAAAATATCATTTGGAGAACATTAGCAGTTGATAATTTTTTTTTCTAAATGTCTCTTTGATAAATGTTGATTGAATAATAAATAGTATAATATTTATGCTAATGCAATGTCGATCAAAACCATGAGACTAACTGTTAGATTATATATCTATATAAAAAAGGAAGATATGTATAGTGTTTTGTACGATTACTCACTGTTATTTCATGGGCTTTTTTGTTTTTGTTGATATACTGGCCTATCGTAAGTATGTACCAATGAAAACAATACAAATCCAGTGAACCTAGCTAGGGCCTAGAGGAGAATGGTAACTAGTGAAACATGGCCTTTTTGGGATTAAGTTTTTTTTTTTTTTTTGCACGTTATTAGATAAATATATTGGTGTCTACTCACTCACCCTGATTCAACGTTTCAACACGGTCTTACTAGCGAAAATACCTTGGCGTCTACTCACTCACCCTGATTGTCTGCTATCAAGAGTTCTCATTGGAAAGTATTGTCAATCAGCCAGCCTCCTACGAGTGGAACCAACGTCTGCAATCCCATGGATGGAGGGTAGTGTTGGCAGGAAGAGACCTCCTCATCGAGCAGCTTGGAAAGTTACTAGGGAATGGAGATTCCACAAAGATTTGGGGTGAACCATGGATCTCTTCTGAAGCACTTCTCTGCCCCAACGGTCCTATACAAATCGAGGTTACTGATCTAATGGTATCTGATCTGATGCTAAGAGGATCAGGGAAGTGGAATATCCACAAGATTAGAGAATTATTACCTGACGTGGTTGAAGAAATTTTGGCCATCAGGCCGAGCGAGACATGAGCAAAGGACTCCTATATATGGTATCCCACAACGTCAGGGGTGTACACAGCTAAATCGGGGTACATAACTGCATCAGAGATCGATACCCAGAGACCACTTTTACCATCGGAAACAGCGACTGTGAATTGGAACAAATCCGTCTGGAACGTTATGAGTCCACCAAAAATGAAACTCCTTGTTTGGAAAATCCTCCACAAGGCTATCCCTACGGGTGATAATCTGCAGAAGAGAGGAATCAACCACAATACCAGCTGCTCTTATTGTGGAGAAGACGAGACAATTGACCATCTATTCCTCCACTGTGCCTTTTCGACCCAAGTCTGGAACGAAGCCCCTCTGAAATCACATTTCAACTCTCAATTATGCTCTTCTTTCGCTGCGGCACTTGAGGAATCACAGAAATGGATTTGCTTACCACCTACTGGAGTCAGCGGAGACGTTTCCTTCTGGATCGTATGGACACTCTGGACATTAAGAAACCAACGAGTTTTCGAATCCCGACAATTCTCCCCTGTGGAAGTAATTACAAAAGCTCTCACAGACGCGCAAGAGTGGACACTGGCACATCTGAATCAACCTCAGCGCACAACCATCCCGCTTTTACTGCAACCTCCGATGCCAACAATTCCTCCCGGAACGATCTGGTGTAATACGGATGCAGCGTGGAACCCCACTACTAAAGCCTCTGGTTTGGGATGGATTTTCACCTTGCAAGACTCCCAAACGCTACAAGGATCCCAATCGCAACAGTTCGTGAAGTCGGCTCTACAGGCGGAAGCTATGGCGGTTCGTGCTGCCATCTCCCACGCCATTCAACTTGGTTACACTAAAATCTGGCTAAGATCAGACTCCCAAGGGTTAATCAAAGCCCTCGTTTCAATCACCAAACCGAAGGATCTCTACGGAATCATCTCGGATATTGAAACTCTATCATCGTCGTTTTCCTTCTGTTTTTTCTCCTTTGTTTCATGCACCCTAAATGGGCCGGCAGATTCTGTGGCAAAATCTGCAATGTGTACCCTAAACTCTGCTTGGGCCTAGCCCGTTTTTATGAATTCAAAAAGTAGTTGTTCAAAAAAAAAAAAGATAAATATATTTGTATTCGTTTGCTCAACTAAACTAAATACATGTCGATTGTCATATAGAAAAACTAGGACGAAAACCACGCTTCTCTAAACACTAAAATCAGGCTACATCAGAATTGCGACAATAAGAGCATGGCCATTAGAAAATCACAAGGGGTTCATGAGTTCGGTTTCATAGCCCGCAATAATTTTTATTAAAAAAATGAGTTAATTTCAGTGAACCGGTTCAAGCCACGTGTTTTCACATGATTGGTAGCACATTTTCTGGTTGAGGAAGCCGAAACACGGGTTTCGCGAAAGATCACTCACTTTCTCTCATTTTCTCTTCTCTCTAGTTTTTTTTCCACTACAAGAAAACACCACGATTCCGACGACAATTTTCGTCGGTGTGTCGTCAGAATAAATGTATTCTGAGAACATACCGACGATTATGGTCGTCGGAAATTTTTCGTCTGAATTACAAATTTCTTCAGAAAATTCCGAGGAAATACCGAAAACAGTTTCCTAGGAAAATTTTGTCGGAATGTCCTCGGAGTTTTCCGATGGAACATGCTGGCTTATGGTCAATCAGGAGATACGTATGACGAATATCTACGCCTTGGTGAGAGTACTGCACTTTTCTGTTTGGAAAATTTCACTAATTGGTAATACAACTATTTTGAGATGAATATCTAAGGAGACCTACAACAGATGATATTCAACGATTACTCGATGTTGGAGAGGTACGCGGGTTTCCAGAGATGATAGGCAGCATTGACTGTATGCATTGGGAATGAAAAAAACTGCCCAACATCTTGGAGGGAATTACACATGTGGTTCAAGAAAGCCGACAATTGTCTTAGAGGCCGTGTCATCAAATGACCTATGGTTATGGTACGCTTTTTTCAGAGCTCCAGGTACCCTCAACGATATTAATGTTCTTGATCAGTCACCAGTTTTTGATGAAATTTACAAGGTCGAGCTCCTAAAGTTAATTTCCAGGTCAACAACCACATCTATCGTATGGCGTACTACCTTACCGATGGTAGTTATCCGAAATGGTCAACATTTATCCAATCCATCCCACTTCCTCAAGGTCCTAAAGCAGAGCTATTTACTCAACGTCAAGAATCCGCCAGAAAAGATGTCGAACGTGCTTTTGGAGTATTGCAATCTAGGTTTGCAATAGTAAAAAACCTAGTTCTAATATGGGACAAGGAAAATATAGGAAAGATTATGAGAACTTGTGTCATACTGCACAATATGATTGTAGAGAACGAGCGAGACATATACACTCAATATGATATATATGACTTTATAGCAGGAGAGTCAAGTAGAAGTTCTCAGGTTGATTTTTCGTACTCTACGGACACCCCTTCCAATATCGGTAATATGCTTGGCATTCGCAATCAAATTCAGGATCAACGAATACATGATCGTTTGAAAGCTGATTTAATCAAAAATATATGGCAAAATTTGGTAATGTAGATGAATAATCTTTGTACTAGGATAAGACTTGCGCCTTGCGCAGGGTGAATATACGTAATTAAAATATAAAATTTTAGTATTGATAAATTTAAAATTTACATATAATTGTTTTTATATGTATTTGAAATTTTAGAATTTTGGAATTTTTAAATAATCATCTATACGTAGGATCAAAAACGATTGTAATTAGAACTGTAGATCAAATCTTAGAATTTAATGGACCCGATTTCATATATATTTTCACTTTTTAGTGTTCGAGTGATGGAAAATAAACAGAGTGTCATTGGGCTTGATTGGTAGAGTATTAGCAAATTTCTTAATGTTTTTTTAAGAAGCAGTTGGTAAAATAATTGCATTTGAAATATATAAAGTTTCAAAACTAATTTAATATAATTTATTTATTTGTATAATAATATTAGAAAACTATATTTTTTACAAATTATTATTTTTAAATAATTTTATAAAAAAATAATTTAAATTTTAAATTATTTTTAAAAACAATATTTTAAGTTTGTCAAATACAAATAAAAATTTTAAAATTAACTATGGTCATGATTTAACATAGCCATAATGATTTAAAAAAATTTAAAAAATTAAAAATTAACTCAGTTTTATATCATAATTTAACAATTTAAAAATTAATTATGGTTATGAGAAGTTTACGTTCACGTGTTAATCCTATTTATCTTCAATTTTTTCTTTTGTTGTGTTTTTTTATATTTTGGTTATTACTCGATATAAATATTGATTTTGAAGTTTATTCTCATTTCGTTTATTTATTTTGACCTGGATTTAGAAAATACTTAAGATTTAAAATAATTTAAAAGATACATACTTAGGTTAAGATCTGCACTTTATGCACAATAAGTATGTTATATTTCTAATTTATTTTATAATTTTCTGCATATCATAAAATAATAAATATATATTATACATAACTAAGAATTCAGTCACTATTATGTAATAAATTGACGTATGCATATAAATTTAACTATCACTCCTGTTTATTCGCAATTAGCATAAATAAATCAAAATAATCAATCTTATATATTGTATATGATATACTAGGACCGACCCGCCCTACGGGCGGGATTATAATTTAAAAATAATTTAAATAGTTATAGTAAATATTTTTTTTTGTTTAATATTTGTTGTTGTTGTTGTCCAAAAAAAAGTTTAATATTTGATTTTATTATAAAATGTTTTGTTCTATATTAGTATGAATCATTATTTTATTGATTGTTATTTTCTAATCAGATTCGTTTTCATTACAATTAACTAAGTTTCTCCTTACGATTAATAAGATTGTTTATTTGAAGTTTTATCTTATTTTTATTTTGATGGTGTATATTTGTTGATTTGTTTGTTTAAATTTGAAGTTTTCTAGTTTTATTCATTCTCTTACATTATTTTATATCGTGTGTCTCTTATTCAACTATATAACTATATATTTTATTTTTACACAGTTGTGGATCTATGTTTATAGTTTTTTAGAATCTTTGACATAAATTTTGAAAATACATTCTACATTTATTTAGTTAGAATAATTTAACATATCTCTGTTATATAAATATAATTATTCATTTTATGTTTTATATATGTATATATATATATATTATTTTTTTCAATTTCTGTATTTTATTATATTTTTCCTAACAATTATTTTTATTTTTATTATCTATTAAATTTTTATTGTGGTCTTATTTTCAACTCTTATGTATTACTATCTCTTAAAATAGTTATTAATTAACTCAAAATATGAAACCAATATCTTAAAATTAATAGTTGTTTACATATTATAAGTCAAATGGATAGTTGTTTCCTATAAAAATAGAGAAATTATTTTTTTTTATAATCTACCAGAATTCAAAAATAAAATAATTATATTATTATCATAAAAAATCTTATGAAAGGGATAGAACATCACATGGAATATAATAAAGATAGTGATCTAAATTGACCAAGAATTAATTGGATGAGAATTAATTGGACATAGTAATTAATTTTTGAAACTAAATTCAGATTCTTCAACGCTACTAATTCTTACAAAAAAACTAATCTAAGCAAAATCTTTTTTTTTGTTCAACAAATGTTTTATTTCGTATATATTCTTATTTTGATTTAATCATGTATTTGATATTAATTTGAACTATACTAATTTTTTATTTACTCTAAAATATATATACACTGAAATTATTTTAAAATTACCAATTTGACATTTTGGCGTTTCCGGTTTTGACGGAAAACACATTTTTATGGGTTTTCGCGGAAAAACGCGTTTTTTGGGTTTGATGGTAAAACATGTTTTGTGGTTTTGGCTGAAAAATGCGGTTTTACAGTTTTTGCGGAAAATGTATTTTTGCATTTTTAGATAAAACGTGTTTTGCGAAAAAAACATTTGGGAATACGTTTTTACAGTTTTGGCAGAAAAATATGTTTTGACGGGAAAACATGTTTTAGGTTTTTGCGAAAACATGTTTTCAGATTTGAAGGAATAATGCGGTCTTAGTTTGATTTTTGAATTCCGAGGATGAGCCGGACGACGAAGCTTTTCAGTTTTCACGGGAAAACGCGTTTTTTTGGAAGAAGACATGTTTTGATGGAAAACACGTTTATTTTTTTTTTTTGCAAGACAACGTGTTTTTATGGTTTTGGCGGAAAATGTGTGTTTTAATTTAGAAAAATGCATTTTCGGCTTTGGTGGAAAACATATTTTCAATTTTAATAGGAAAACGTGTTTTTTGGTTTTGGCGAAAAACACATTTTTTGATTTTGGCATAAAAATACTTTTTCGGTTTTGGTGAGAGAATGCGTTTTTATGGTTTTGACGGGAAAATGTGATGTTTGATTTTGGCGGGAAATTGCGTTTGGGCGGTCTTGACGGAAAAATGTGTTTTGATGTGAAAGTGCGTTTTTGTGATTTTGACAAAAAAATATTTTTGACGGGAAAATGTATTTTTGACGAAAAATATGTTTTGGCGAAAAACTGATTTTTGTGGTTTTGACGGAAAATGTGGTTTGTGGTTTTCGTGGGAAAATGTGTTTTTGTGTTTTTTTTTCATTTGTTCGTGAGTGATAAAATGATGTTAGGCTTAAATTTGTAATTTGTGATTTAAATTTGTTACTCTGATCTTCATCCACATGGATCACCTGGATGGGGAGGCGGACATCCTTGTAGTTCTAATGTAAAGACATTTGAAGATAATTTATAGATTTAGACTTTACTTTACTTTTTTTTTTTTTGGAAAAAGTAGATTTAGAATTTAAGAGTATTTATCATAAGTCCATGAAAGTTTAGACATAGAAAGAGGAGAATTAAAATAAAAACCTGTAAAACACAGTTTTATTGAATAGCTGAGCAAATTATGGATTTTAAGCCCATTTGACGTTTAATTTCCTTAGTTTTTTTTGGTCGGCTAATTCGCTTAGGTTTCATTAGTACAAAAATAATTTCTAGAAAAATACATTAAAAACCTAATTTTATTTTATTTTTCTTCTCTCACGGTGTTTATTTCTTCTTTCTCGGATCTCCTCTTTTCGGAGATAGCTCTTTCTCCGGTGTCTTGCGCTGCCAAAGAACCAAGCATGTCTTCTTGTGCTCAAAGGTCTTGTTTCTTTGTTTGATTCATTTAGGGTTTTTATTGTTTCGTTTGAATCTTGTATTGAAATGAATTTCTCGCTTGGGTTTAGCTAATTTTCTTGCATTTACAGTTTTACTCTTGTCGATTTCTTTCAGATCTATCCAAAAGCCTGACTGATGGTAGGCTGTGTTGAAATAAGAAATGGAAGAATTGAAGGTTGTTGGTCCTGAAGAAGAGGAAGATAAAGGAGAAGTGATCTTTGGTGAAGATGCATATCGCTAGAGCTGCCAAGAAAACGAAAGCTGCGAATAGGACGCTTATCTTCAAAGGAGAAGTGATCTTTGTTTCACTCACTCATTTTCTGCATATGTTTGCCTTCTCTGTTTCGCTGTGCATTTTCATGTACTAAAGATAGATTAAAAAAAAGATATATTGTCTGATCCATAAAGATTTTCAAGGTTCTTTAATTCAGCTTTATCTCAAGTCTCGTTAGTTAACAACAACTTAAACTTGTAGTAGGTGGTTGGTTGATAGAGCTATATTGTGTCTGTTCATTTCATAATTTGAATGGTTTCACGCACACATTCTATTAATCTAACTGAAAATAAAATTTTGAGCGATAATAGTTAGTAGTATTCACTACTTGAAATTTTTTTCTCATTGATTTGATCCTTTAACTTGCTAAACATTTATTTGACAGTGTTGT
>CAKOAT010515154.1:28054-42348 GCA_932364175.1 Eruca vesicaria subsp. sativa
AAAATATTAACTTTTCAATATATGTTGAAGACAATCAAAATATAAGTATGTATTTTCATACGATTTATAGTTTAATTAAAACGATATGAAATATATATATAAACTAAAATTATTTCTTCATATGGTCTTATAATCATTATATTTTAATATAGAAAACAAATTAAAACCTTGATCCTAAAAGTTTATGTGAGACTTTTAAGAATTTTAGTAATTTATACTCATTTTGAAAATATCGAAATATAACATACACAAAAAAAAATCTAGATTTTTATTATATGATTAATGTAATTGTGTAATTTATTTTAATAATAAATAAATAAACAAAATGAGAAAAAGTATACATATTGTTATCAAATATTTATTGTTTAAAATCATTAATTGTCATATATATTTTAATCACATTAGGTAATTCCGTATGTTTTATTTAAGGAAAGCATGTGAAACAATAAATATTTGATATATGCGACCAACTATAGTCTACGAAATATTATGTTGCTAGAGAATATAATTTTTAGACTATACATTATATCACATGCTCTAGAATCTTTGAGATTTGAAATAGAAGCCAAATAGCTATGCCATATAGGATTGTAGTTATTTTTAATTCTTACAAACTTAAGGTTAGAACTTTTTAAATGATTCTCAAATATTATATAGGGTATGTTCATGAATCCTCATTGTATTAAATAAAAACATTTTAAAATATTAAAAATATTTTTTTATTCCTAACAACCCCTTCTTCAAATTCACTAGTTGGAGAGCAAAATAAATTCAAGTTCATCACTATTCATAACTCCACCAGAAAAAAATATTTAAAAAATCTCATGAATCCCAAGAGGGTATTCACTAATGGGGATGTTCTAATATACAAAGCTTTTCTAAACACTAACTTCTCCCAAAACATTTCTCAAAAACTATAACTGCTCCCTAAACACTAAAATCATGCTAAGTAAAAAAAATATATGGCTTGTTGACAAAAAAAAAAGCAGGAGACCCTCATAAAAATCTTTAAAAATGGTATTCACTTATATTTTAAATTTTAAACTTTGAAGTTTTTTACTAGCACTTTTAGCCTCCAGAATGATATTTTATCATAAAAATCTTAAACCTGACTTGTCTTCGAAGCAAAATATTGACCAGTTGTAAGATAAAACCAACGATGTACCGATTTTTTCACCCCAAAATAATTCTTAATTACATAAATAGATAAAAATAGAAAAAAATCAGAAATAAACTAAAACTAATTAGAAAAATTTATAAAATAAAATTTAAAGTTATAAAATTAAATAAAAACAGAAACTAAACAAAAATAAATAAAAAGCCACAAATATTAAAATTGACAAAAATCAAAAAATATTTTGGGGTGAAAACATTTTTAAAAAATAACGACGTTTTTGAAAACCATCGTTTAAAATGATAGGTATGTCAAGAACAATGTTTTGACAAATAAAAATGTTTTTGGCAACCATCAATTTGACATTTCATCATTTAAAAATCAGTGTAACGTTTGTATTACGCATATCATCGTTCAAAATGATGTTTATTAAAATTTCTATTATTGACAAATTTACCGTAATTTTAACGATGATGTCAGAAACGTTTATTGGAGATATGTTCAAAACCAGCATTATTAATGGTTATGTAAGAAACTATTATCGTCAACAATGATTTTTGAAACTTTTACTGCCAAAAATGATATGTCAATTTTGTTTAAAAAAATATTGTAATGTTTTAAAGAACTTTTTTTAAAATATTTTTTTGCAGTTTTAGTTTAAAAAATATTTTGAATTTTCAAAATTTGTGAATTTTTATTTAATTTTGTTTAATTTGTGAATTTTTATTAAATTTATGTATTGCTAATATAATTTTTTTTAGTTTTCTTATTATTAGTTAATATATGAATTTTAGTTAATTTTTAATTAAATAATTATTTTTGAGGAAAAGTTGACATGTGATCGTTTTTATATATACAACTGGTCAATTTTTTTTCATGAAAAGTAAGTCAGATTGTAGATTTTATTTTGATACAAATGTCACTTTAGATGTTAAAAATGCTAGTCAATAAATTTCAAAGTTTAAAATGTCAGTGAATATTTCTTTCAAAGTTTTTATGTGATTTTCAACAAAAAACTGTGGCTGATTGGAAAAGAAAAAAATGTCTAATGCAGCAGAGAAAATCGTCATTTCAAAAAGGACTGGACTATGCTTTCCTGTATATAAACCATACTACTCAAGCGAAAAACTACACCAAGAATAACTGATGAGGGTAATACCAAAAAAAAAAGGAAAGCATAAACAACTTTTCTAAACATGGTGATTGCAACACCAAGTTTTTCAATGCAGTGACTAAAGCTCGATTAGCTTTGAAAGATGAATAATCTAATCTATTAAAAGGGAAGTATATTTAGTACTAGCCCTGAATTTTCTACAAAAATTACATTCTTATGCCATTATTTAAACCCTAATTGATAATTACTAAAACCTACGTTAATTTAAATTATTAACCACTTATCATTATCCAAACTCAGCTCATTTATAAATTTAGAATCACACCACAAAAGACAATGAAATTTTTCTTTTGTCGTAGATTGCTGTATTATTAATTTAATAACTTTTATGACAAATCTAAACCATATAATTTTTCACTGTTCAATAAAGAAAAACAAAAACATATCATTAATTTTTTTATTATTTGGATTAAAATGTGAGCATAAAAACTAAAAAAAAAAAACTCTTTATCATTTGAATACTTTTTCATGTATAACCAATATTATTATTATTTTTAATAATTTTACCAGAATATGGTTAATATATTTTTATCAATGAATATATGCTCAACCGTATATAGTTCACCTAAAATTAAGAATATTCTAAAACAATACCTTCTTTTTAGGTATAAAATTAACCAAATAATATCAATCTTACTAACACAATCTCAAAAAAACATTTCAAAAATTTAAATGCAATATATTAAAAGTTTGTATTAACGAATAATTTTATCATATATTCTGTCAATCAAATTCAACAAAAACATATCATTAGTTCTTTACTCATCTGATTAGAGTTTAAGAACTACCAAAAGACTCTTTCTCATTTGAATTATTTTTCATGTATAACCATGACTATTATCATATTAATAATAATTTTACTAAAATTAGACTGATATATTTCTCTCAATGAATCTTATACTTAACCGGTTTACAGATGTGATCAGCTGTTAGCTTCAACAACTCTCCTATGTAAATAAAAAATTATTTAATGAAGATGTACATCAAGTGAATATCCACAAACAAATCTTCATATTTTAATAAATCCTGATTTTTACCTACTTTATATTAACATAACTAAAATTAGTTTCACCTATTTTCCGAAAACCCGAATATTGTAAATAATCGTTTCTACATCAAATTGAATTTGGGTGGCGGTAGTTACAACAACAACAAAAATTTATACAAAAAAACATATCTAAATCTCTTATTTTTACAAAAGAAGAGAATAAAAAATATTATTGAAAATTTGTATATTTTCTATTTAGAATGTGTAAATCAAGTTTCTTATCTATTATATTAACTAACCAAATATTTACTAACTATAGAAATTAAAAGAATAATTAGTAAAATTTTGAAAGATACGTATATTTTCTTTTAAAATGTGTAAATTAGTTTTGATATTTTTACGTTAAAATTTTCCAAGTTATGTATATTCTATTTTAAAACGTATAAATCAATATTGAGATATACCTAAGTTGGTAAGTGGGAATAATATTTACAATAAATAAAAGTTAAAATAATTTAAAATTTTAGAAAAATACCCGCTTGGACGAGCGGGTCAGAATCTAGTGTAGTTTTAAAAGACAAGATACAACAATTAGTCAAATTAAAGAGAGTGATAATATAAAGATTTTTTAAAAGTTCTGTTTTGTACATTATGTAGAAATAATTGAAGGATTTAAACAACAGGTGACTATAATGGTAAGAAGGATCTAAAAGACCAGAAATCGAGGATAAGATAATTATTGGTGATTTGATATAGGAGCAGACAAAGCTCATAGTCCGAATGGTTTTACAGGGGAATTCTACCATTAACTATGTTCAGAGATTAACTTGTCTATCATGAAAGTACATAAATCTTTTGACCATGGAGTTGGAGTCTGTTGTAGGAGGACTTAACCTTTTTAACAGAACCTGGTTTAAGATCCAGCCCAACAAACCGAAGATCCACTACGAGGGTGACAAGCCATCTAAGGAAAAGAAGTCTGTTGAAAGCCTATTAAGGGTCAACATCACATTAACAGGAGTCAACTCCTCCTATGCCCCTATTTTTTTTAGAACTGATCTCCTATGTGCTCACTTGATCTTTTATACCCCTATTTCATAATTTTTTTTTTCAATCAAAACCCAAACTCTCAATCAAATCTTTCCCGGTGTTCAAAACTAAACCCTAATCCCCTCCCTATGGATTAGTAAACCCGTGGACAAATATTTAAATTCTATAGTGACCAAATTTCGAAAAATATATATTAAAATCGTTTTAATCATATTTTGATGATTTACGTGAAAATATAATTTTTTTTTGAAATATTTTTATCAAATTCTATAAATCAAATAAAAAATATTCACGTTTCCAGTTAATTTTATGATTTTTCGTTTGACATATAAAATTAAAAGAAGAAACGTGTCATATAAAGATTAGAGAATGAGATATAAAGGCATGAGAGGAATTGTCTCCATTAACAACTCGATGAGAATCCCGATTGTTAAATGCGTACAAATGGTGTCAGATTCAGTCCGGAGACAAGTTTGTGTTGCAATTTGAAGAGAGAGAGAGGGCTATACAATGAAGAGTAGAAAGAAGGAGAGCTTTTTGGCTTGAAACTTCTTTTCATCTATTTCCGATACACAAATCTCTCACTTTTTGATTGTACAATCAACTATGTTTATGTATTGAAAACTAGATCTGGTCCGACCGTGACTCGATGAAGAAACCGAATCCGGTTCGGTTTAAAACTCAGATTTGAGAAAAAGTTGGCAAAATCCGGTAAAATCAGTGATCCAGATTAACTTTAAAATCTGATTCTTAAAATTAACATATAATTAATATGTTTTCAACTGTTATTAAAATTTAATATTTCATAATCAAGGTTTGACTATTACTATTTAATTGATTTTCTATTTAATTCTATTTTATGTAAGAAAGAATGTAAACAAGCATATTTTTGGCTTTCATACATATATATATATATATATATATATATTTCTTATTTTGACATATTCATAAAATCTGAGAGTTTAGTTATAAAAATAAATAAATATGGTTACTGGAAAAATTAATAGTTTGGTTTTTATCAATTTTAATTTACCCAGTATTCACTTGTTCACTGTACATATAGTTAGATTTTTGTTAATAAAGAGAATAGAGAATATTATATATAACTACTTTTAAAGTTTAAATAATGTAAATATATGATTATATATATTTAATTTAAAAATAGAAAACTCGGTTCTACCGGTTGAACTAGTCCAGCTAATCAACCAGTAGTTATATCAAGTCGGTGTCCGGTCCGGTTTTTAAAATATTAATTATATCAAATAAAATCTTTTAATGATTTTTGAATCTCTCATTTTATATCTTTCTCACCGTTACGTAATAGAAAAACCCTAATCCTAAATTTTTAGTGGATCAGAGATCCATCATTCGATGCTAGAAGGAGACGGAATAATACATAATACTTCAAAAACTAAGATTGGAGCTAACCACACACTTGCAAATGGCTGTAACCAACACATCCGGTTCAACAGAAGCAGTAGATCCGACGGCACAAATCGCAGATCAACAGCTTACTGCAAACAAATCCCCCATAACTGATTCATCACCACACTAGTTGCTGAATTAAATGTGGCACTAACCGAGTGATGAAGTAGGAATAGCGGCTCTCACGAATTCCCTTTGGTAAGAATCACGCTTTCATGACGAACACTTAATTTCTCAGCCGACTACTTACCCTCGAAGATGCTCTTCATCGGACTTCAAGATTTATTGAAGTCAAGGAAGAGAGGAAAGTTTTCTCTGAAAACCAAACCCAACCTTGAATCCAAAGACAAAATTTGTGAAAGCAGCGATGAGCCGCGTAAGAACCATGGCAGATACAAAGGGGATGGTAGCTCATCCAAGTACCGGACCTATCAAATTGATGAAGGACGCAAACTTGAAAAGATTTCAGAAATATAATTTCCTTTTGCTCTTTATAAAATTTATTTTGGTCATTTTCTTAAGAAACTTTTGTTCACTAAAAACTTTTTTATGGTGCTTATGATATTTTCTGTTTGTTTTTTCTTTTATTATTATTATTTTTTTTATTATTCGAGTTTACCAAAAATCATGGTTCTACATCTTTTTAACTTAAAAATAAAAGTAAAGACTTTTAAAATATTATGTGTTACATGATCATACCATTATATCAAATCTTCTAGGTGAACTAACGAGATTCGTCGGTCTATTAAATAATGTGAATGTTTCTTTTCAACAACCACGTGAATCAAGTTTTTATGTGTTTGTTCTTTCTTTATGAAAAACAACCACGTGAGACAGGATATCACTCAAAAATAATTTCATTGGAGAAATAATTTAAGGACCAACCAATTGCTATTTGTATATATCACTATGTCCTTGTAGTGCCTGTCAAACATTGGTCTTGGATTCCAAAACTTTTAAGAGGTTTTCAAATAGATCTCCACATTTTAAAAAAAAAAAGTATTCTAAAGTTCTTCATAAATGGTACAAATACATAGTAGGTACAACCACAGATGAGGTGTTTAGCATCGAAAGTATGATGGTAAATTGTGTCTAAATACACAAAAGTTTTATGACAACGGGAATCTTTATTTTATTAAAACAACTTAAAGATGTTATAAAGACCTTGAGAGACTCTTTGCGACTTAACTCACTCAACTCACT
Organism: Eruca vesicaria subsp. sativa; assembly: GCA_932364175.1. Classification (NCBI taxonomy): domain Eukaryota; kingdom Viridiplantae; phylum Streptophyta; class Magnoliopsida; order Brassicales; family Brassicaceae; genus Eruca; species Eruca vesicaria. The sequence continues at coordinate 35,009 of CAKOAT010515154.1, forward strand.
TGGTTTGGATCAAAACAAACTTTAAACCCTTTTATTTATAGTACAAGGCCTAATGAACATTTTGTAGAATATTCCTTAATTATTTCATATTTTACATTACACACCACATATAATTGGTGTTGTCTCTTTTAGCTAAGATATGCCTCCTAACCTTCTTGCCAAACCTAATAATGTTGACATAGATAATAGTTCATAATTTTGCGACTGGCCTAGTATAATTTAATAGATACATGACATATTGTATATCTGCATCGTCATATTAAATCTCGAGTGACTAATAACGAATCTGTTGGATATAAGTAGCCAGACCTATAAGTTACATGAAGCTATGACGTTTAAATCATATAGTTTGGGAGAAGCAATAGTATAAACTGTTTAGCCTTTATGTTGGAGGATGGACTGTCGGTCCACTCACGAGTCGAGTGCTAAAACCATAAAGTTCCAATCGGAAGTCCGGTCGACAAAAAGAATATCCATGACGTACACAATGAACAAGGACCTACCGCAAAATAAACGGAAAACCTGCACAAACAACTAGGTGATGATGAGCGCAAATCAACTCTCTGATATATGCCTACCGCAAAACAGAAGGAAGAGTCTCGAACCAGTATAAATAAAAGGAGCTTTCAATGTAAAAAAGAGGGACGAGAAAGAACTTAGAGAGAAAAAGTAGTGATAACATTTTTTCTAGTTTCGTCACTCGATGATGCATTCTTTGTATTTACTTTCAGTTCAAATTACACTTCAATAAACTATACCTTTAACTTCTCTCTAATTCCACATCAACACATCAATAATAACTACCTGTTCCCGGATTTAGGATTCAACATTTTAGTCTGTAGAAAAAAATTGTTTAAAACAAAGAATATTATTTCCCAACAAAAAAAATCAGCATAAGACATAATGTTTAGCCAAATAAAACATAATGTTTAGCCACGACTAAATTCAAATAAAACAAAAAGTATGAAAAACTAGTTTGGGATAGATACACATATTAATTTTTTTATTAATGATATAAACAATAATTTATAAACTCTTAGAACCGTATTTATAATCATCTAGCTAATTGTTTTTAAGAAAAATTCTTAAACCAAAATAAAATATCATACGATTCATACATGTTAACGAATGTGTGACATTGAGATAATTTAAGTCACCGATAAGAATAAAAATCTCACTTAGAAACATAATGCTAGACACCTTTTATTGTAATCCGAGTCATTACACTCGGTTAATACTTAGCCATCTTCACAAACTAAAAAGAAAGTTGAGCAAAAGCAAGCCGACACCATAATAATATATTACATGCCATAACCTCATTTAAATAAGCTCCAATATTCCTCACAAATTATTACAATATATGAAACCAGATATTAATTTCACATTGATCGAACCAATCTTTTTTTTTTGTAATTTCAAATCCTATTTGTGGAATTCGATAACAGAATATGAATAGGCAAGGCAAACAATTTCACATTTAACAAAACCTGAACCATGTGCTAAATTCTCCAACTGTGAAAACGATCTCTCTTTACCGCCAGAGCATTGTGTTAGCATCAACATATCCATAGCAAACACAGTGTTAGAGAAAAGGTCACTACCCTTTGGTTCTGTTGGTGTAATCATATCTACGACGATCACTTTCCCTTTTTCCGGTAGACTCTTCCAACAATTTTTTAGAAGCTTTATGCAATGTTCGTCCGTCCAATCATGTAGTATCAACTATCAACAAATTAACCATATTATTTTAGAAATAATAGACTTTAACAAAACTTGATATTAATGTTCGTATAAATATATACTCCCTCCGTTTCACTTTAGTTGTCATTCTAGGTTTTTGCACACAGATTAAAGAAATATTTAATTTTACATATTTCCAAGATAAAAACACAATTACCTATACACCTAACCACTTTTCAACCAATAGAAAAATAAAATATTATATAAAACTAATAAATTTTGCCTCGAAACTTTAAAACGACATTTAATTTGTGACAAAAATATAAATCTAGAATGACATATATTCTGAAACGGAGGGAATACTTACTTTCATAAAGACTGCATCTCCTTTTGGAACTTCTATAAACATGTTTCCCGAGACATGCTCCACTCCTAGAATTAAAATTAAACAGAAACTTTTGAGAGTTAGATACTAAAACTGGCACTTCATTATATAACTTATCAAACTATGTAATTTGTACCTGGATAAAAAGGAGCATTGGTTAAAACCTCAGGTATGTCGAAATTAACACCCTTAATATGAGGATACTTGGAAGTGACTAGACCTAATGTAGTGCCACTTCCTCCTCCAACATCCACCAAAGTGTTAACATCTTCAAATCCTCTGTAAACTTCTAAAACCTTTTTCATAACCATGGTGGAAGGTTCTGACATGGCACGATCAAACACTTTAGCAAATTGTCCATCCGAATTGATGTAATCAAAAAGTGGCATGCCATGGGCAGAGCTGAATGCATCTCTTCCTTCTAGTATCACATCCTTCAGATTTGTCCTGTGAAGAAAAAAATATCTCTTCTGTTCATTTATGACTGGTTTATATAAAGCCAGAATGTGGTTTAGATAGTTGACTATTGACTGGTTTAATATAGTTGACGACCTAACTCGATTAAGCTCATGTACAGAATAATGAAGTACGTACCAAGTCTTGAAAAACACTTCGCTATGGAGCAACATAAACAGAGAAGCTAGAGAACCAGAACCGTCACTATCTTTCAAGAAATACTTGCAAACCGGTTCGGCTGCATATACCCACTCCATCTTTCCGGTTGGACCGTCACTTTCACTTTCAACCATACGGCACTTCAAAATGGAGTGGCTGACGAGTAATCGCAGCATCCGGTCCAGCAACACTGGCGCCTCCGGGTTGGTGGGTTTGGTTGGGAGACTACGGGATATCTCAAACGGTGAGAGCCATGCGCCGTTCCCTGCTGCGGCGACTGTGTCGATGACGCCAAGCTCCAAGGCGGCTTTGAGAACCATGGGGAAAGCCATGGTGTTGACAATACTCTCGGCTTGTAAGCTCACCATTTTCTCGTCGACTTTTTCTTCTTCTTTGGTTAAAACCACCTTCGTGTGCCCTTGAAGATGATTTGACATTATTTTTATTGGTTATAAGGTTGAGAAGATATATTAAAAGTAGAGTTTCTTTGAGAGTGCGGTTGTAACGTTCATATGTAGGGGTGGGCACGGATCGGATATCCGGGTTTTTTAAGGTATTTGTGATTTGCTTCGAATGTTACGAATATCTAATTTTGGTATTTGCTTTGCTTCGAAAAAATACGGATATCCGGAAAAACGGATATCCGGGAAATAAATAGATATTTGCGGATATTTACGAATATTTACGGATGTCTCATTAGTTTTGATTAATACAGATAATCTTAAGATTTTGATACAAATTTGCTTTTCAAAAACATTTTTTTGCATGATATATAAAATAAAAATTAAAAGAACTAGTGAATTTACATATTTTGTAATTTTTTTTAAGTTTAAGTTACAATTATAATAACACAAAATTTAAGAAAAAAATACTATTGTCATAAAAAAATTCTCTCTTTTATGTAATAATTTTATATAAGTAATAATGTGAATAGAATTGTTCAAAATCATGTGTTAGAATAATAATTATATAATTTTATACATTTAAAATTTTAAACATAATCAAGATATACATATATTTATATATTTCCGGATCGGATCGGATATCCGCTTCCCAAAATTTTAATATTTGTGATTTGCTTCGATTTTAACGGATATTGAATTTTAGTATTTGCTTTGCTTCGAAATTATACGGATATCTGGAATTTTCGGATCGAATCGAAACGAATAACGAATCGAATCAAATATAACGAATAAAATGCCCAGTCCTATTCATATGTATTGCCAATTTATAGGGGAAAAATCATAAGTCGAATGATGTTGACTTTTCATTTGATGACCAAATGACTCCACCCAATTACGAATCTTTGTTGTGGGGATCCTCTTGATAAGATCCACATTCTCATTTGTGAAAGTAAATGACTCGACAGGACTGACAGACAATGGCCATTGGCCAATATTTTATTTTATTTGTGGGGATCCATGAGATGATATTTTATACATGACAGTCCTTCATTTTGAAAAAAATACACGTTTAAAACATTAAACTAGAGATTGATATGTACGTCCGTGTGTGGATATTAAAATTAACAATTTTTTTTTATAAATTAATATTATATTTTGCATAATTAAAGTTATATATTTCTCATCTAAATAATGAATATTTATAAGTCCTATACATCAGAACTGAATCCGGATAACATCAGACAATATGATTACTTTTGGTTATTTTGTTTTGGATTCAAAATATCCAAATCGGATCGGTTAATATGTTTATTTTCGATACAAATATTTTGAGCATGTTTTGTATACTTTAAAGTTTTTAAAATTCGTATACATCAAAATCGAATTTATACGACGTTCATATTTAGACGAAAAAATAAATAAAGTGATTACAATAATGAAATGGTTATTTAGAAAGACAAGAAATGAATTGATTATTTAGAAAATATAAAAAAAATGAAGTGATTAGAGTTAATTAAAAATGGAATGAGAATCTGTAAAACTTCAATTAAAAATAGGTAATTATAGTTTTGTACTAGAATAGATACTTCTTAATTAAACTCCTTCCATTTCAAAATGACTTAAAAATAGGTAACTATAGTTTTGTACTAGAATAGATACTTCTTAATTAAACTCCTTCCATTTCAAAATGACGCGAGTGATTTAACATTTACACCCAAAAAAATGACAAAGTGCGGTTAATTTTCAAGATTACATATATATATATATATATTGTAATTATTTATTTCATAGCGCTAAAGCAATAAAAATTTAGTAAATGTTCATAAATTTTTAAAATTAATGATCAATCATTATTAATTGATAAACATGAACTAAAATATATTGTTTTAATTTTTTTTTGTAGAATATTAATCTTTATGAATTAGACGTGGTATATGATTTTGCCAAAACAGTTTCTAAATATGAATAATATCACAATAGATTTGACAGGACATAATTATCAGGCTTATTTTAATACTTTTTATTATGAAATAACTTTTATAGTTTTTATTTATAAAAAATTGAATATGTTTGATTAGTACTTTAACATAACTGTTTTATATTTTATTGGGACTATTATTATTCATAAACATTCTTCTATAGCTTTAAAGTTAAAATTAGTTATCTAATATGTGTTTAATTAAAAAATTATAATTAAATAAAATTGGGTGAATTAGATATATAGCTATTACAAGTTGAAAATTTTTAAACCTAATTATGTCAGATTTTTGGGGGCATGCTAATTTGTTATAGAATGGGATGATAATTTTTCTGTCGTCATGTGAACGTGCGTTTGATGCAAATACATAGCTGGCATTATATTATTTTATCTAATAAGTAGTATCCATTCTGTTTTATATTGAGTGTCAAAATAGTGAATTTTTCGTTACAAAATAAGTATCTTTTTAATTTTTATTGCAAAATTTCTTAATTTTATTATGTATTTTATTTTTATTGATCGAAATATAGTTAGGTATGAATAATTATATTTTATATAGAAAATATATAAAATTAATCTTTTCTTTAATTTGTATATATAAAACTAAAATGACACTTATAATTAAATAGAGAGAGTATTAACACAACTGATTCATATCAATAGTATATTAAGAGACAAAGAAAAATAATAGAGAAAAGATCGAAGGAAGAGTAGACGAATGGAAAACATGAAGAATAAGTAAATATTATGAAAATAAAGTAAAATAAATAATTGTTATGAGTTTGCAACAAACCACCATTCTTTTCTCATATTACCAAAAAAGTTTAACCATCAAAGAACTACTTACATCTATGGAATTACTTGAATCAAACTCTAACCAGAAGGTCATATTGGAATGAATATACTTTTAATTTCCATATCAGCTTTTTCTAAAAAAACGTATAGGGAGAGTAAAAATCTTGATGACACTCAATTATATGATGTGGGTGTGTTAAACTGATCATTGACTTGACTTAAAATCAATTAGATTTTATCCGTGCTATGCACAATATTTTTATTTCTATTTCAAATAATGTGTTAAAATGTTACTTTTCGTTCTATTACATTTGTAGATGTTTAGTTTATTTATTTACTAGTGGTGTACCGGCGCTACGCGCCGGATTCATATATGTTATTATAAAAGAAGTTGCGATTTATTTTGTGGCCTTGGTGAAGAGATTATATTTAGAAATTTGATGTTGTATGTATGTTGAAGACAATGATCTTTTCTGATTATTAGTGGAGTAGCATAAGTGGTTGTTATTAATCGAAACAAATAAAGGTAGAGTAAAAATTTGATAGACTTTACAAAGTTGATTTAGTAAATACTTAAACATAAAGTAAAGTTCATGTTTGTAAACGAAAAATGTAAATAGTTGTGTTTGTTTTGTGATTATGTTGTTTCAAGGAAGATAATATACCGTCCTCTTAAAATAGTAACAATCCAAGACTGATCGTTTATGTCTTATACACAAAATAGTAACAATCCTAGACTGATCGTTTATATCTTAAACGCCACCATTCTCGTGACCGTTAAAATCAAGTCCCGTGAGCATATATAGATAATCAGAGACACAAAAGGCGAACTTAAACCCTAATGCTTCAAACATAGCTTTCATATGCTCAATGTCCTCTGCCATTGGTCCACCGTCAGGTGCGGTGTTTTCAGAGAACGTTCTTGTCCCGAACATAAGTTTCTTGATAGCATTGCCATAGTAGTGTATCAAAGAAATCTGATCGGATATCCAAAGTACTTGAACCTCTTAATCTTATTCCAGCAGTGCTCGGATTTTGATAGTGTGTGTTCCTAGTCAAGGATATCAAAGAAATATTTTCCTTCTTTGAGGTTTCCTCTGCACAACATTACTAAACCCCAAAGATACATACCCTTATCGTATTTTCCATAAGCAGATTGGCACATGTGAGGTGATTGAGTGCTTTGATTGATTTGTGGTGGAAGAAGTACTGATTTATTCCCTCACTATCAAGATAAGCTTCAGCTGATAGGTGTCCGATATGGGGGGGAGGGGGGCCTGGTGTGCGTGGTAGATATTTATCTTGTAGCCAAGGCTGCCGTGGTTCAGATACTGGTGGTACAAAGATTTAAGAGTAGGAATAAGTACATAATTTTTTTTACAAAAGAGTAAGTTTTCAAAGTCATAAAGAATTAGTTTACGTCTCCTTTGGACCAAATTTTTTTTCTTTTTATGACTTCTTTTGGTTACATATGATGATGATA
>CAKOAT010515154.1:50252-79622 GCA_932364175.1 Eruca vesicaria subsp. sativa
TGCGAGGAAGCAATCGTCTTTCGTTGTTCACATGGATACAGAGCTACCAGTTTGGTTCGCAGAGTCTACATGAGTCTGTATTGTCGATGACAAAAAAAAAAAAAAAAAAAAGCTAACACATAACAATTGACTGATATGCAAATTCTAAAGATGTGAAAGGAGCAGAGAAGCTAACACTAGCAAAAGACTATCAACAAAAATGGAATTACTGGTACAAATATTGTATTTTACTACCTTTTTATCATAAAAAGTATTGTATTTTGTATTGTTCCTCTTGGATTGATATTTGTTTTTTCCTCATGTTCTGGCAAAGATAAAATAAAAATCATGATAATAGCATCTGTAATAATATTCCTTTTGCAATTTCTGTTGAAATGCTACTTGAAGAGCAAGTATATGTTTCTAGGTTTATTTAAATCATAATTATGTATAAGTAGAGAAAGTAGAATTAGATATTCTTTTAAATAAAAAGATAATATCTTAAAAATAAGATTCATAATGGACATTTTACATTCAGTGTGCTATGATGAAACTGGAATATTGCAAAAATATTTGCATCCCAAACTAAAAGAAAATTTCATAGTAAAAATATTTACATTCAGTTATGTATATTTAAGCATAATGATCAAAGAAACCAAATAAAACCTAGCAATCAAGTAAAGTGAATTGAAAATTAAACTGAAATTTAGAAGACAACTATTAATCTCTTTGTTTGTATAATAAAAGAGAATGTTACTATTATTCTTATAGAACTTAAGTAATATATTTGTTGTCTACACATATAAATACATTGAATACGCATGAATCGGGTAAATACATTTTGCTAAAAAACACAATGTTGTAACATAATAAATTAATCCTTTTATACCCCGTACGAAGTACGGTTAGAATACTAGTATCCTATAATTTTGATAGAAAATATTTGTCATTTCATCTGATCCCTAAGCCTTTTATAGATGCATCGCAAACAGAGCAAGTCTAACTTCTCAGTCTATAACTGAGATGTTAGATCCTCATTAATTGTGTCCATGGTAGTTAAGAAAATATTTGCTAACGCTTCATCAATCTCTTCCAGGTTTAGTGACTCAGAATTATTTCTGAAATAATTACTAGCAGTCCCTCAGTTGTCTTAACAATATTACAGGAATCATCAATTGAAGTTATAATTATGTTTCTTGCCCTCTTTGCTTGGTTAGTGCAAGTAAAACCTTTAAGTTCATGTTCCCCTTCTTTTGGCCAAATCGCTCTACTCTTTTGCTTTCTTAACGTCTTCTTTGTCTTAAGAGCTTCAAATAATTCTTTTAAAGCAGCTGCTAAATCTTGGATAGATGAATCATCATTCGTATACATGCCTTCGACTTTCTATCTAAATTCCTCTACATGATTTTTGAGTTTAAATCATATATTTGTTTCCTTTGGCTCAAGGCTTTATGGAATCTCGATATATGTATCATGATATTTGCATATGTCCGAAGATCTGGTGAGTTACATCCCTCTAATATCACATGTTTAATTTTCTTATTATCCAATCATATCTTATAAAATTTAAATTTTTTTCTTGGCCTCAAGTAGTTTGATGAGAATATTCGCGAGGATGGGACAATGATCTAATCCCCACATACATAATATAACTTTTAATAATGTATTTATTTGGTTATTTATGTAAGATTGTTCGATAAAATTTACGTATAATATTATGAAATTCAATTTCTAAGACCATTTTCAATGGTTCGCTTTACCTTTTCAAAATAAAATAATTCTATAATGGAATTGAGTTAAAATCTAATGGTATTCTATTTAGAATAAAATAGAGTGATGAACAAAAAGGAACAACTTTATTTATAGAATAAACTTATTTTTAGTTCATTTTAGTTTTATTATAGAGTGAAAATTAAAATTCTATTGGAGCATTTTTACTTTGAATTCTATTTTAGAGTGAAAAATTGGAAATGATCTAATTTATTATAATTGTGATAGAGGCTAAATAGTTTAACAACATAAGTTTCTCATGCTTTAACAACAATTTTGTTTTCTTCCAAATCCGTCTATTTCAAAACTAATTCATTGAACCTTACATCTACTTTTTCTTCTGAAGATTTCGATAATCTGGTAAGTTTATGATATATTGTTATAAAAGTTTGCTCAAACGACGTATTTAGAATTTATACATAGTCGTATACAGATCAGAAATATATATAAGTTGATTAAATATTATATTGTGGCTTAGTTGCGACTTAATGATTTGATTTGGATGTTCTGTAAATAAATTAAAGAGTAAAATTGTAAAACACAACCACTTGAAGTTTTGAATTGTTTTTTATTTGCTGAGATATCCTTTAGAACCCATAATTAGGGAAATACACATGATGTGATTTAATCAAATATAATGACCAAAATATCTTTCTTAATCTCTTTCACCACTTTCTCTCCTGACACTCTCTCACCTGACACTCTCTCTCTTTCATTCGATATCACCTTCAAATTCTCTCATCATCTTTTTTTTTTGTCATACTCTCTTCTATTTTTTTGTTCCTTTTCTATCTGATAAAATATCTTTTATCTTGAGGTTTTAAATTATTATTTGCTATATGTAACATTAACAGATGTATTGATTAAATATTATATTGTGGCTTAGTTGCGACTTAATGATATTGTGGCTTAGTTGCGACTTAATGATTTGATTTGGATGTTCTGTAAATAAATTAAAGAGTAAAATTGTAAACACAACCACCTGAAGTCTTGAATTGTTATTATTTGTTGAGATATCCTTTTAGAACCCATAATTAGAGAAATACACATGATTTGACTTAATCAAATATAATGACTAAAATGCTTTTCTTAATCTATTTCACCAAAATGCTAGCTATTTAATAATTTACGTTTTATAGTTACGTACGGTACCGGAAAATGTCCGATTGGTCACTTTAAACCATTCACAGAGATTAAGATTACAGATCGTAAAGGAAGAGAATATGATGTTATCTTTTGATAAGTTTATAGGCAGTTGGTCACAGGAGGAGATTAGGATGGTGCCATTTTTCCATGGCTGGTGTGAAGAATTGCAATGTGAGACTATATTTTTAACTTGGGGGTTGGATGATAGGTGGTTATTCTGGCCACAAGAAACAGAGGCGCCATTTTGGTGTGCTGGGTATTGACCTTGGATCTCGATGGTTAAGGTTCACGGTATTTCGGGTTTTGGACATGCAAAAGAAAGTTTCTTTGACTGTTAAATCTAGTTTGATGACAGATACAGAGGGTCAAGGGGAAGCTGAAGGTATTTTCAATTTGTTTCTATTTCAGCAGCAAGGGTCTGAGCTTTATCTCCGTTTGTTTTTCTCTGTTTTTTTTGCTCCTGAAAATTCTGTTCAAAAATTGCTATTAAGTTTATGTAGGATAGTTATTCGAGATGTAATTATATTGGATCAAATGTGTTTGGTAATATCTCAATTTCATGAGACATTTCTGGGTATTTGGAATGGTGGAAACCGAGTAGTACGTGAGGAATTGTTTTGGTCGTTTTTTATTAAGGAAATGTGCTGCCTCCGTAGTATATCTCTGATGGTTATGACCTCTTTTTCTAATATTATGATTCAAAGTATGTCCTTAATAGTGTTGATATGGTTATCCAGTTGGAGTAGTACAGGGTATTACAATTTTATTGGGACATTGTATATAGGAAAGTTTGTTTTAAATGGTGGAAATCACTCTGTCTCTGTTCAGAAGAAAATTGGTAATTCATTTTGGAGAATTTATGATGGGAATGATAAAGAATTTGGTCATGCGGTGGTGTGGTCTTTTACGGTGTTTTTTTCTTTTAGAGGTTTAAGAAGAAAGAGGATAAGAAAAGAATCTATGTGCTTGGTCTGGAGAATGAGGTTATGGCCTTTGGAACAGAAATGGGATATATACATTATGCGGGTTTGGGATTCTAAAGATTTCAATACCAATATTTTTTTTGGATGTGATGCCGTTGGTGAAGGTTTAACAATGTATCGGGATATGAAAGGATGGACGCGTGTTTGTACGATCAGAACCTGTCATCAAGGGTTTATGAATTTTTCTTTTACATATTTTATTTTATGAGTATTTTAAGTTGGAATTGTCGCGGTGCGGGTGGTTCGGATACGGTTCAACGTATTCGGGATTTACGACGTCAATATTTTCCAGATTTTTTATTTCTTATGGAGACTAAACAAAAAGTTGCTTATATGGACGCCTTAAAATCAAGTTTAGGATACGACTGTTTACATACGGTTGAGCCCATTGGCCGTAGTGGTGGCTTGGCTTTAATGTGGAAAAATTGTTACATAGTAGACATTATTTTTAGTAATAACAGGTTGATTGACCTAAAAGTGACATTAGGGTCTCTTGTTTTTTTCCTTTCTTGTGTATATGGGGATCCGGTAAGAGGACAAAGACGATATGTCTGGGAAAAGCTTACGGATATAGGTGTAGCTAGAGATGAGACATGGTTTTTGGTTGGTGATTTTAATGAACTAATGCATAATGGGGAAAAATTAGGAGGGGCTATTAGGGATGAATCCACATTTTTTGATTTCCGGAACATGGCGGAGGCCTGTAAAATTAGGGAGACGAGGACCACGGGGAATACTCTCTCCTGGGCAGGCATGAGGGACCATCATTGGGTGCAATGTCAATTGGATAGGAGTTTGGGAATGATGAATGGTTTCGTCTATTTCCACGATCTTCTACTGATTATTTAAGTATGTGGCCTTCAGACCATCGACCTTTACGTGTACAGTTCGCCCTAGAACCTGAGAATTTACAAAGAGGAAGGTTTTATTTTGATAGACGTATGTATGGCAAAAGAGGGGTCGAGGAAGCCATTGTTCGTGGGTGGGACGAAGAGAATGATCATCCCAACCTAAGTATTCTGGATCGTATTGCCCGGTGTCGATCCGAATTATCAAAGCTTAAAAGGACTAATGACTGGAATTCTAAATCAAGAATATAACGGTTACAGTCAGAATTAGACAGAGAAAGCTCGAAGCAATTTCCCATTCTCGGTTTAATGAGACGGTTAAGACAGGATTTAGCTACGGCATATAGGGAGGAGGAAATCTTTTGGAGGCAAAAGAGTAGAGAAGAATGGTTACGTGAAGGAGATAGAAACACTACGTATTTTCATAATGTGGTAAAAGGGAAAAAAATGAGAAACAAGATTCTTATGTTAAAGGATATTTTTGGTAATGAAAACTATTCTGAGGGTTCTAAAGGACATATCGCTACAGAATATTTTAGAGATTTGTTTACCAGTTCCAACCCGAATGATTTAGAAACTTTGTTTGGGGGTTTTGCTAGTAGAGTTACCCCAGAGATGAACATGGTTCTAACCAGTGAGGTCTCTCCAGAGGAAATTAAGAAAGCAGCATTTGGTATTAAAGGTAGTAGTGCCCCTGGAGAAGATGGTCTTACTGGTTTTTTCTACCAAAAATACTGGCATATCGTAGGGCAGAAAATTATTGATGAGGTTCAAGGTTTTTTTAAAACAGGCCTCCTTCCTGCTGGGTGGAATCATACATCCATCGGAAATGAAGGATATGCGGCCCATTAGTCTTTGCAGTGTCCAATATAAAATAATCTCTCGTATTCTTTGTGATCGCTTAAAGGGGGTTTTGCCTGATATAATATCAGAGACTCAAGGAGCCTTTGTGGGGGGCAGATTAATTACAGATAATGTCATCATAGCGCATGAATTGGTACATGGACTGCGAACCAATGATAAAATTGGTAAAGAAAGTATGGCTATTAAGACTGATATGTCAAAGGCCTATGACCGGGTTGAATGGAACTTTCTTGAAGTTTTATTAGAAAAAATGGGATTTGATCGTAAATGGGTCGTTTGGATAATGTCATGTATTACTACGGTTACTTTTTCGGTGTTACTTAATGGTCGCTCTCATGGTTTCATCAAACCAGAACGGGGAATTCGTCAGGGGGATCCCTTATCACCTTTTCTTTTCATTCTATGTGCCGAAGCTTTAGTCCATGTGTTAAATCGAGCGGAGGCACAAGGTAAATTACATGGTATCAAGTTAGCTACGGGGAGCCCTTCGGTTCACCATTTGTTGTTTGCTGATGATAGCTTGTTGTTATGTGAAGCTTCCCTCAGGGATAGTGAAGAAATTATGAAAGGGTTAAAACTTTATGGAGATGCGTCTGGTCAAATGATAAACCCTTTAAAGTCTTCCATCATTTTTGGGAAAAACATTGCTGACGGGACCAAAACTGCTATAAAAGATGTTTTGGGTATAGAAAAAGAAGGTGGAGAGGGTTCATATCTTGGCCTTCCTGAGTGTTTTCAAGGTTCGAAAAAAGATCTCTTAAATTTTATTAAAGAAAAACTCGAAGGACGGTTACAAGGGTGGTATTCTAAGACTCTTTCGATGGGTGCCAAGGAAGTGTTGATAAAATCAGTTGCTTTAGCTCTTCCAATATATGCAATGTCAGTTTTCCGGTTACCAAAAGGTCTTTGCGAAAGAATTACGAGTGCGATTATTGAGTTTTGGTGGAGTAGTGGAGATAGAAAGAGAAAGATCTCATGGGTTTCATGGGAAAAATTATGTAAACCCAAAGAACATGGGGGCCTTGCGTTTCATGACATTGGCCGTTTCAATCAAGCTTTGCTCGGGAAACAGGCTTGGCGAATTTGGCATAACCCTGAATCTTTAGTTTCTAGAATTTTAAAAGGAAAATATTTCAAAAATGGTAATTTTCTTGACTGTGGAATAGGGACACGCCCATCATATGCATGGAGGAGTATCATGCATGGTAGGGAATTGCTCAAAAAGGGATTATATCGCCATATTGGCAATGGGGCTAACTCTAATGTATGGGCTGAAAACTGGATTATTGATACTATTCCCCGTCCTCCAATGTATCGTGACGGTAGCCCAATAAATCTAGCGCTAAAGGTTTCAGATTTATTCATGCAGGGGTCAAATCAATGGGATATTAATCTACTGCATCAGACCTTTACACCACAGGATGTTCAAAGGATTTTACTTCTAAAACCTTCATTGGTAATTGAAGATTCGATTAAATGGGGATTTACACCAAATGGGGTATATTCCACTCGTAGTGGGTATAAGTTGTTGGAGGCATTGGTAGGTTTTGAGCACCCTGATGGAAACAATATCACTCCTAATGAAAAACAATTGTGGCGTGACCTGTGGAAGATAAAAGCTCCACCAAAGATTAAACACTTTTTATGGCGGGCTTTATCTGGTGCGTTAGCTGTCAGGCAACGTTTGACTACACGGGGTATCCCAATTGATCCAGCATGTCCAGTTTGTGGTCTTGGTGATGAAACTATCTGCCATGTTCTTTTTACTTGTGATAAAGCACGTGCCACTTGGGCACAGTCTAATTTTCCGCTACCCTTAGGAGGTTTCTCTCGGACTTCAATTTTCTTCAATTTTGTGCACCTGATCAGGATGTCAAGGAGCTTAGGTACGGATATACACACTAGTAAAGTGTTCCCATGGTTGTTATGGGAGATTCGGAAAGCTAGGAATGCTTTTGTATTTGAAACCAAGGTTCTCGAGTCTTCGTTTATTGCTAAGAAGGCCTATGAAGAAGAATCAACATGGTTCGATACCTTCACAGGATCGAGAGATGGTTTGGATACAGTGAACACGTGTATAAAAACATGGAAAAAACCGATTTCTGGCTTCCTTAAATGTAATGTTGGATCCTCATGGGTAAATTCAAGTCACCTAAGTGGTGCTTCATGGATTTTACGTGACAAAAATGGTTGTACAATTATGCATAGTCGCCGATCATATTCCTATATGCGCTCAAAAACGGAGGCTGACCTGTGGGCTCTCTTTTGGGCGGTTGAATGCTTGCAAAATTTACATTTCTCCAATATTATATTTGAAACTTCCTCGGAGAGCCTTCGTACCGTTCTTATACAGCCTGATAATCACTCAAATTTCAGCATTCTCCGCCACAATATCTCTTTCCTTCTAGCAAGGATAAATTCATGGAGTCTGGAGCACGTTCTTCCTGAACGCAATGAAGCTGCCGCGGCTATTGCCTTAAGTGTCACTCGTGACCTGCGTCAGCAATCATATATCGCCCGACATGCTCCGGTGTGGCTCCACCATTTGCTCGCTCTGGAAGCTCAGCAGTAAGAGTTTTGGTGAGATCTTTCCCATTTCCTTTTGGTGTCTAATGACATCCCTATGTTTCCCTGTTGCATTTCTCTTTTGTTATGTATTTCTTTGAACTTATTTCAGTTACAAGTGTTATAAAAAAAAAAAGTTACGTATGGCTCTAACATTGTAGGCTAGCTTTGATATAATTTGAAGTAGTAGTCGAAAAAAGGGACATTTCCAAGCAAACGACTGCGTTTAGCCAATTGATGGTGTTAGACTCAAAACGACATCGATTAGAGTGATCCAGAGTCCCACACTCGGAGCGTCAGAATAGCCGTTAAGAGACGAGGTAAAATAAGAAAAGAAAAAATTGGCCGTTAAGAGAAAGAGTCTCTGCTCCACATTCGAAAAGCTTCTCACCGTTCCTATTTAACAACAAACCTTCTTCTCTTCAGATTCTCCAACTCTCCCTCTCTCTGGTAGTTTTTCGCCGGATTTATGGATACGACGACGACGGAGGAGCGAACCGCCGGTTCCTTGACGACGACGACGAAAGATGAGAGTTATGAGTTCACGGCGCCACAGTGGTACGATCTCGAAACGGAAGAGACGAAATGCGATAAACAACGATCGGAGCTCTGGTTCGAATCAGCTACAAGTTACGCTTCTTCTCGTACGTTTTTGAATTACGTTCAAGGCTTTTGTTCTACTTGCTCTCAGTCGGTAAACTAGGAGGAGCTTAGGGTTTCGTTATTTCTATATCTGAGCAGCAAGAAGAAGAAAAAATGAGAATCGATTATAAATTTCGAGGAATTAAATGCTGAATCGTATTTGGTTAAATCCGTGATATACCACTTCGTTTTAGTTTCTATCAGTCATCTCAGAATCAAGCAGATTCATATTTGTTTAATATACGTCGTTTGTTGTGTTTGTAGTGAGGAGATCATTTAAGGTTGAGAGCATGTGCAACTTCAGCCAAGTAGAAGAATCAACTCAGTTGAAAGTAATAGTTTCGGTTTCGTGACTAAGAAGAGTAGAATACTTGAATTAACTCAAGTATTGCTTTCCCTCTCTGTGTAGGCTAAAGGATCATCTGATGAACAAAACAAACAAGGAGAATGCTCATTTAATGTATCAAATAAGAACGAGAAGAATCAGAGCAACAACTATAGCACAGATACTCAAGAATGTGACAGGTTATTTACAGCTTCAAGATATTATTTTATCACTGGTTAAGTGACGGGTGAGTAGTAACACACATTTTGTTTATATTGTTCATTCCCACAGTTTCCAGGACGAGCAGGGAGATAACAAGGAGAACATTCCTCCATCACAATCTGGAGTATCTATAGTGACCAACACTACGATGCATCTAAATTCTATAAAGAATCGGTCTGTGCTGATGCCGATTAAACAGCCACAGTCGTCACAGGCCAGAGGCACTAATCAGAAAACCATAAAGAGGTCGATTTCATTGTTTGTGATTTGGTTTTCACGCTCTTGAATTTTGATAGGTAGATGTTTTTGTGTTGATGGCTCCTCGTGGCAGGGAAACGAGTGTTAAAAAGTTAGTTGGAACGTCCAATCTGGTCCAGGAAAATCAAGCCATCAAAAGGCAAAAGCTTGATGCTGGTAAATCTAGAAAGGTGAGTCAACTTAAGCTGCAGTACTTATTTCACTAGCTCGCTGCTATATGTTTACCTGACCATGTTATTTTACTAGATTCTCAATCCAAAACCAACGACTTTG
The DNA here is from genome assembly GCA_932364175.1 of Eruca vesicaria subsp. sativa. NCBI lineage: Eukaryota > Viridiplantae > Streptophyta > Magnoliopsida > Brassicales > Brassicaceae > Eruca > Eruca vesicaria. The sequence goes on from CAKOAT010515154.1 coordinate 60,128, forward strand.
CCTCACAAGACAACACAAGGTCTTGTTAACACGAGGTTCAACTTATGCCCTTCAGTCACTAAGAAAACCAGGACAGAGAACAGAAAGGTGCATTGTGTTTCCGAGATCATGTGATCAAAACCTGGAAAAGTTGTGTTTTAACTGTTGCTTATTCATTTTTAAGGTTTATGTCCGGGAGAAAGTTACTCCATTTGTATCAACTGCTGAATTGATGAAGAAGTTCGAAACAAGTACAAGGGACTTGTCACTGCCTCATGTCAAGAACCAGCCTAGAACGATGACACTTACAAGGCTGAACGAACCAGAGTTTGCGACATCTCAGCGAACTCGTCCTGTGAGACTTAAAAGCACTTCAGAGCTTGAGGAGGAGATGATGGCAAAGATACCTAAGTTTAAAGCACGACCTATGAATAAGAAGGTGATAATGCGCGGCTTTCACTCTCAGTATCTTTCTTCAGTAACTACTAGTTTCTGTAGTTTAAACAACAGAACTGTACTAAAAGATAAAGCCTGAAAACTAATATTGCACTTCTTCTCTAATTGACACAGATCTTAGAAGCTCCAGCTTTGCCCGCACCACATAGAAGCACACCGCATCCTCCAGAATTTAAGGTGAACTACACTGATAAGTCCTACACTGTTAACACTGATCAGACCATTTAATCTGGAGAAGATTCAAACATTCTCTGCCTGAGATGTGGCTTAATTTTTACTGGTGCAGGAGTTCCATCTCGAAACAATGGCACGGGCTAGCCAGCATGCAGAGACATCTTCAGTAGTCTCGACGGGAATGCCTAAGGTTATAGAACTTTTGTCTTTCCTGTTGTCTCATTCAAAAGACACTTGAGTTCTGACTAACTGTGAAATCACTTGCTTTCTCATCTACAGCATAATGATTGGAGGCCTCATATCACTGAACCAAAGAGCCCTTTGCTTCAAACAATGCTGAGAGCTCGTCCTATTAAAGCAAAAACTTCTACTGAAATTGAGCAAGAGGAGCTCAAGGTGCCAAAATTTAGGGCAAGACCTTTGAATAAAAAGGTAATATATTCAAGTGGTTTAACATGTTACCTTTTATTTCAAGATCTTCATCCGTCTTTCTCTAATACGGAATTATCTCTGAACCATTCCAGATATTCGAAAGTAAAGGAGAGATGGGAATATTTTGCAACACTAAAAGACACGTAACCATACCTCAAGAGTTCCATTTCCTGACAGATGAAAGGATTTCACAGCATAACTCTGTTATAGATTTATTTGATAAGGTACTTTGACAAGTCCTAAAATTTCTGCATCTTTGAAATTGCAGTGTCTTAACATAACCATCTACTTGGCAGCTCTCTTTGAACTCTGAATCTTTCCGTGAACGGCCTCTACAAAGGAACACTGCACCAAAACCTTTCCTTCTGAGGACAGAAGTACGTAGACAACCCCTCTTCTTACTCTGAGAAGTAGCTACAACAAGGATTTTTTTGAAAGATGTCTGATATGATTAAATCCAGGAACGAGGTGCTGAAAAAGAGAAGAAGTTTGTGATAGAAGTCATACATAAACAGATAGAGTCTGAAAAGGCCAGAACTCCCAAGGCAACCCCATATCCCTACACAACCGACTATCCCGTGGTATGCACCCAAAGTTTCTTCTTTCAGTTTTAAACGCGGACAAGTCTGTGAAAGTGACAGATTGTTTCACTTTACAATTCAGTTCCCACCAAAACCAAAGCCTAAGCAATGCACAAAACCAGAACCGTTCAAGTTAGAGAGTGTTGCTAGACACGAAGAGGAAATGCGGAAAGAAACAGAGGAGAGGTTGAGAATGGAGAGAGAAGAAGCCCAAAGAAGAGTCTTCAGAGCACAGCCAGTGATTACAGAGTACGTAACTGTTCCTTTTGCTCTTTATCCGCAGAATTTCATTTCAGCACTGACTTTGTATAAATCTCACCTCTTCAGGGATCCTATTCCTCTTCCGGAGAAAGTACGAAAGCCTCTTACAGAAGTTCAAGAGTTCACTCTCCATGTGGACCATCGGACTGTCGAAAGAGCAGACTTTGACCATAAAGTAAGCTTTTATAAGCCGCTTCAGCAAAGTAGAAACAAGTTTTGCTGCACACTCTTGCCTTCGTAACTATAACTTGTTATATCCTCTTTGTCTTTGGTAAACAGATCAAAGAGAAGGAGATGATGTACAAGAGATACCGCGAAGAGACTGAAGCCGCAAGAATGGTATAGCAATAGCTGAATATTTACAGCCAAAATGTATCCAACATAGTTTAACGGTCTGAGCTGAAAATTTGTCAGGTGGAGGAAGAGAGAGCTCTAAAACAACTGAGAAGGACAATGGTTCCTCAAGCCAGACCGGTGCCAAATTTCAACAACCCATTTTTACCTCAGAAGTAAGTTGTAATCCAAGTCAGAGAGTTGGGTTTTTTTTCTTACCTTTTTTAGTCAAAAACTAAAAACTCCATACCCATTTAAACACAGGTCAAACAAGGAGACGACAAAACCAAAGTCACCGAAGCTTAAACTGACCAGAAGAAGCGAGAGAAGAACAATGATGGCTTCCTCTTCTTCTACTTACATGAGATAGCTTATAAGAAGTAAAAAGATTAAGTAAGCATCAGTAGAAACTACTGTTCAAGAACGCTTGAACCACAGCAATGTTCCTGTGTTAAAAAAAAAAGGATTTCCCTTAATAACTACTAGCTCATTAAATACTAAATATTGTTGTCTATAATAGGTAATTAAAGAAAAACGACTGTCACAAAATGTAAAACTCCATAGAGTTTATACCTACTTAAATAAAAAACCAACTGATACATAATCCTTGATCCGTCTTTATATATACGTTGTTGTTTTGCAGCACGTGCTTCAGACTCCAAGTTTCTTGTGCCTATAAGCTATGGTCTGAAAAGGAACAAACCAAATAAGGAATATGTTTCAGATAGTTGAATCATACTTTGGAATAAGAATAATGAACAGATATATATATATATAGAAACATATTATTTATTATCAAAGACGCTATACCAAATGTTGTTCATGGCTTGAATTGGAATCGGTTTTGAGCCTTGACAATGTTTCATCGTCTTCCAGACTTTGCATCTCATCTTTGGAGGCTGAAGCCACTACAGGAAGAGTCTCGATTGCCTTATTTTCTCCTCCTAATCCTCTTGTTACCAACAATTCAACCTCTTCAGTCTTCAAATGCGTCTGAAGTGCCACAAACTGTTCAAAAGACACACACGTATTTTAGCGTTTATGTGATTGTGAATCATCTTTTTTGAAGATATTTAGCATCTATACATGTTACAAACTTTCTATATGAAGTGAACCAGCAGACTAGTTACTTTATACAGTGAGAAGGCTGATGTTAAGAGAGTAAAAGGAATACTCACTTCACGGAGCTGCTTCACGAGCAAGGTGGGTCTGCATTGGAGATATGGCTGTGGTAAGTCTGGTACACATGTAGCATCCACTGAGACAAGCTTGAGATTAATGTCCTCCTGCAGAGAGATAAAGAGTAAATGTAACCAAACTCAAAGTTAACTGCAATCTGAAACACAGACCATCAAGATTCAAGAAGAAGAAGAATCATCTCTTTCTGTTCTTAGGTACCTCAACATTGTTTCCATCTATGGTGCTGCGTAGATATTCCACAAGTTTATTAACGCGAGCATTCCTCACACTCTTACTACTACCTCCCTGTGTATTATTCTCATGCCTTGGGTTACTCCTTGTAGCACTTCTTCCCCAAGCAAGCATCTCCGGATTCCACACAAGCCCCGAAGATAGTCCTTTGCTGCTGTCTCTATACGCTTCTGTGTCGTTATCTCCGCAGTTACCATTGTTGTTGTTGGCACCTGAAGAAGACGGGTGCTGTGTTGAACGACTTGCAGACCGTTTCCTACGTTTTCTCAGCCGGACTTCTGCACCATGCTCATCTGAAGACGAATCTCTGCCTCCTCCGTTGTTATTATCTTCATTATTATCATCGTCTTCATGGGCTTCAACATCGTTTTGTTCCATGTTTCTGCCGTTTCTTCTCCTCCTGGAGCCACTGCCACTACGCTGTGACCTCATTAAAACTGCAGCCTCCTTACCAAAAGATTTTCTTTTCACAAGAGCCTCTGATTGTCTTTGTGATATTTCAGCTATAGATGCTTGAATCTATACAAAAACCATATAGCTCCGGTAAAAGTTATAAAGGGTAAATAACAACATTCTCAACAGCACAAAGTTGCGATATGTATTCTGACCTGCTTATTACGAGCCTTGTCATCTTCGTGAAAAGCGAATTCCTGAAGAAGAAATGAAAAGCATTTAACAGCAACAATCTCTCAGAGTAATAGTAATAATGATGTGGGATCTTTTACCTCTTCCTCATAGCTATCAATATTTGTGAACAAAGCTGCAATAAGAGCATCAAACGTTGGATCGTCTCTAAGAGAACGTCGGCTTGCACAATGTTTCCTGCAGGCAGGGCATTCATTGTTCCTGCAATAGCAATATAAACTCAGAACAAAGATTATATAAAAAAGCCTACACCTATGGCGGCTTCCAAGAGAATGACGAACATGTAACTAGTTGAAGAAAAGAAACCGAACAAGTTGAAAACATACCCCAATCTCATAGACTTATCAATACATTCCCGGCAGAACCGGTGCAGGCATTCCATCACAGTCCTTGTTTTCTTTATAATTCCTGGAGAAAAAACAAGAAACTCCTATCAGCATAAGCCAAACTAATTTTCCTCAATAGGATAAACTTAAACATATTCTCTGCAAATCATAGTTGTATCTTTAGGACAATGTTTCATTCCCAACAACATCAAATGCATTTCTAGAAATATATATTGATGAAGAAAGGAAGTACCTAAGCAGATAGGACACTGAACATCTTTACGAATTTCCCCTAGATCAATTTCCATAAACCTGCATTTAAGTTGAGACATAATTAAACAACAAAGATGAAGAATCTGTCACAAGACAAAGTAAAAACTGATTTATAACTGGAACTTTGTAGATGCTACACAAACAGAAAATCAGAAGAAAAAAGAAAACGAAAGTTAAGTTGAATGGTGCTATCAAAACCAGTCTCCACAATGAATGCTATAAACCAAGCTAGAAACTTTTACGTTGTTCATCCATAAGAGCTGAAGATAATTTTAAGGAGTTAAGTGCGAAGACAGTAATTACAACATGCAAAAGCGTTAAGACGATGAATCATTAAATCACCCAGAAAAATTCTCAAATTTACTGGTTTTGAGACAACAAACACATCAAAGTAGAGACTGTTTGTTATATTTACAGAGCAAAAGAGAGAGAGTGAAGAAGATGAATCGTACTCTGATTTGTCTCCTCCTGATGGACTTTTCTCCTTAGAATCTGACAAAAAAAAAGAAGAAGCAGAGTTCGATCACATGAAACAAACAAACACACACACTCTCACGTATATATACACACACACAACAACAAGTAGAAGCCTTTACCTTCTTCTTCTTCCTCTTCCTCTTCTTCTTCCTCTTCCTCTTCTTCTTCTTCCTTCTCTTCTTCTTCTGCTTCTTCATCACCAACATCTCCCTTATCTTCCTCTTCTTCTTCTACAACTTTTTCCTCCGCTTCGTTGTCGCGTTTCACTTCTTCTTTTTCGTCCTTCTTCTCAACCGTCTCTTGACGTAGATCCTCAGTAGGTTCGTTCTCTACAGCTTCCGGGTCGGGTTGTTGTTGGTCTCCACGACGACCAGCATCCCCTTGCTCGTCGGGAATCTCAAAGCTATTCTCCAAAGGAGACGACTGTAAACGAGACAAATAAATGTCTCTCCGCCTCTCCATCTCCTTCTTCTCTTCCTCTCTATACATCGCTATTCTCCTATTCCTCTCCTTCTCTCTCATTCTCTTCTTCTTCTTCTGCTCTCTTTCTTTCTTTCTTCGGTGTTGTGCCGATATTATTATAGAAGAAGAGACGAAAGCCAAAGAGAGAATGAAATCAAACTAAAAAAAAGTTGGACGAGTAATTTAACCCCCTTTTGTTATTTTCTTCCTTTTTTTTTTACTTAATAAGAGTAATTATCGTATAGTCGAATTTCCTTCTTTTTTTTTGCATAATGCCATTTTTTGACATGCAATTTGAGTGTATATAATAATAAAGTTTGTATTGCTACATCTGGTTTAATTCGTTGGCAGGTTTATATAGATAATGTTTTTTAGTATAGTATGTTATCGGTGGTGCTGGGTGATCAAATTAAAACATGGACGGTCAAATTTCACTTTGACCTATAATACTGGAGGCTTAAAAGTAGGGAACAGCTTTCTAATTAATATGGGTCGTGGAGTTAAGCTAAAATAAATCACGCATTCACTGTACATTTCGGCCTTTTGTCTCGTTTATAGTAAACCCATTTTCTCAGCCCATTTTGTAGTGTTAACCGAAGAAAATCTTATGATAGTTGCTAATAAGAAATGTGTGATCAGTTCTTTTTCTGTTTACAAAACTAAAGAAAATATTAAAAGAGTCCCCTATATATTAAAGAAGAAATCACTTTACTGATTTCTGATGATGTGTCGCTCATACAGAAAGTTTCAAAAAAATTTTATAATTTCATTGGTTGAAATTTTTTGATTTTCTCGATTTTTTTTTAAACATTACCAATCATTAAAAGTAGAACATACTAATATACATTGTCAAACAGAGTTAAAACAAAGAGTTAACATTTACGATTTGTCTTTTTTCGCAACCTCTTCTCTCTTAAAAAAAAAATCGGCGACAAAATTCTAGACGAGAAAAAATGTCGGATTTTAGATACTCGATTTGATATCGCATAAGAGGATTTGTAGAGATCTGATGGAGAAGATCTAAATGAGAGAAGAGGAGAGAAGAGGAGAGAAGATGAGAGGGAGTCATGTCGGATTCTGATAAAGAGAACGAGAATCATATTTTGGAACATGGGGAAAAGCTTATTGATCCACCTTCTTCAATCGATGAGTTTCTTTCTCTCATTGACGTGAGCTCTCTTCACCAATCAAAATTCCCTTTTATAATTTTAATTTGATTTGGGGATTATGGTTTATGTGTGATAAGTTCATTTTCGTTTTAACAAAAATTAGAGAAAGAAAGGTTCTTGCTTTGCCGTACAACTGGCATGGAAGAGGCTGCTACCATTTTTTGTTAAAAAAAACTGTCAAATAAATACGAAAATTGATTCAAGTTAGTTTTTTCACTACAAATATTTCTATTTTGCGAATCCACTTGTCTCCACACTGCTATAAAGGATTACACGAATCTTGTTTGATATAATGTGGACATATTAATGGAAAAAAGACCTAAAGTGGCTTTTGTATTTGTATGCAGGTTCTTGTTGACTTGATAGAAACTTTTTTGGGGGTTATTTTCTTCGACTCTGAGTTCAATTTGAATCATGTCTGGAGAATAATGTTAACTTTTTTTAGATCCAATGAAAAACTTGTCTAACTTGCAGCTTAGTCCCGAGAAAGAAATTTTTGAATATTGTAGTTTTCAAGTGGGATCGGAAGATATCAACGACAAAGAAGGATGGTGCCATCTCTGTTGAATTAAAAGTGACCAAAGGTTCTTGCCTTACAGTTTTTGCAACTGGTCGGAACAAAAAAAGAGAGTACAAAAAAGCTGCATAGCTGATTCTACCTACAAGTATAATTCTTTTATCTTAGAATAAAAAAGATTAAATTTATTTATATAAGAATTGTTAAAGTATTTTGTTCTAATAATTCATTACCTACAAATATAATTCTTTTGATTTTACGTATTTGAATACTTGTTTCTCAAACTTGTGTATATACTTATTTAATTATATAATTTTTATATAAGAATTGTTAAACCATCTTAAATATACACAAATTAATATAATTTATTTATAGAAACAATTAAATATCATAGCTTACATATAATTAGATATAATACTACAGCAACAATTATAAAATGGGGTTTAATATATTTATATCAGTAATGACTACAATAAATCATAGATTTTTCAACAAAAAAAGATGGAGACGGCGACGGCGACAGAAAAAGAGGGTGATGGCAAATCTCCACGCTCAAGCCCCCGAAACCCTTGGAATACGGCGGCGCCGGATCCAGTGTATGCAGTGAAGAATGGAGTTGCTTCAATGGAGATTCCGGTGACTGTTTTCAAAGAGTCCGAGCCTCTCTGGAAAGCTTTTGTGGTGGGGTATTTCATAGGGGACGCACCTCATGTGGGATCGATTCACGCAACTGTTAACAGGATTTGGACAAGCCCAAGTTTCAAAGGGAAGATTGATGTGCAATTCATTGAGAAAAACACCGTTTTGTTCCGTATTGAAAATGAACAGCTCAGGGCCCGAGTGATAAAGAGGCGCTACTGGCATGTCTCTGATGTTCCTCTGGTCCTTCATGAGTGGTCGCCTGAGACCGCAGCTACCCCCCCAGATTTGTCAGCTATGCCCTTATGGGTGGATCTTAAGTCGGTGCCTGGTCACTTATTCTCGCGTGTTGGTCTGAAAGCTCTCTCGAAGCCGCTGGGTCACTTCGTAAAGCTTCACCCTCATACAGAAAAGTGTACCCGACTTGACATGGCTCGTGTGCTTATTGAAGTTGATTTGCAAAGCCCCTTGGTGGAAGCCATTGAGTTTGAGGATCAGGACGGTAGCAAGGTGAGAGTTGTTGTGCTGTATCCGTGGCTCCCGTTGCGATGCAGTATCTGTTCAAAATGGGGTCACAACCAGAAGAACTGTCAGTCAAAGGATGTGGTGATTTTGAGGAATGAGAAGGAACATGAAGAGGTAGTCGATGTTGACGAATCAGACAGAGTTAACCCCTCGGAAAATGCGAAGGAAGTTGTGGAGCACCTGCTTCAGGAGCTGGAAACATTCCCCTTAATGGTGAGAACAAGCGATGGGAACGCAGACGAAGAGACATCCCTGTTGGAGAGTGTTGCTCACGCTACAAACATAACAGGATCAGTGTTGGGGAAATCTGGAAATGATTCTGAAATTTCTTCTGGCTGGGAAACTGCAACAAAGACGTTCAGACCCTCATCTCCGTTGGAGAAACAGAAAGAAGACTCACCGGGTTCTGGAGCTGAATCACCAGGGACAGAGCAAGTGATAATATCCCCTTCACGTTTTCACCTTCTTTCGGTTGATGAAGACAGTGTGGCCGAGGGGACAGAGGAGAATGTGACAAAGTCCTGCAGTGTGTCAGATACAGGGGATGTTGATGGATTGGAAGAGGGAGAAATACAATCAGGGATGAAGAAGAAAGGTAAAAAGAATGGTTCCCAGGCCAAGATTACTAAAAAAGGAGTGATGTTGGGTAGATCCAAGGATTTGAGGACAGTGAACATGAAGGCGCAACACAAAAAGTCTTCCGTTAGGAAGATATGACGTCTTTTTTTGCTTGGAACATGCGTGGGTTCAACAAGCCGCGCAAACATTTGGTTGTTCGGAAGTGGGTTCAGATGGAGAAGCCTCTTTTTGGTTGTCTTATTGAAACAAGAGTACAAGAAAGCAAGTGTAAGGAAGTTGTGAAATCCGCCTTACCTGGCTGGAATACCATTACGAACTATGACTATCATCGGTTGGGTCGTATCTGGTTCTGCTGGGGACCCGGAGTGACAGTCACTTTGCTACATCGTAGTGCACAAATCATTACATGTGCCATCCAGATTCCTGGGACCGGAGATCAATTCATTTGCTCGGCTATTTATGGCTCGAATTTTACAACAGAAAGAAAATTATTATGGGATGATATAAGAGCTACGTTTCAGGCCTATAAACACCTAGCTCTACCTTGGATACTCATAGGTGATTACAATGCCACCCTCTCCTCTACTGAGCACTCTCGTATGCAGGACTACCTTGGAGACCAATCAGGAATGCTTCACTTCCAGGAGCTTACATCTGATTGTGCTCTCACTGACCTTTCTTCTATTGGTGCTCTGTTCACTTGGTGGAACAAAAGAGGGGCTGATCCTATTAGAAAGAAACTTGATCGGGCACTAGTAAATGGCGACTGGTTTCGGGTATATCCCCACTCCTATGCAAGATTTGAGCCAGGAGGTATCTCAGATCATGCTAGATGTTTGGTTCGGCTCAAACAGCCTCAACCGGGGAACCGAAAGCCTTTTAAGTTTTTCAACTACCTGACAGAGCAAGAGGGTTTTCTTTCTACTGTAAAGCAGAAATGGGATGAAGGAGGGGCCATCTTTCACTCTCGCACTGCGCTCAGTAAGTTCCATCAGAAGTTGAAAGCTTTAAAGCATACTTTGAGAGCCATGAACAGAAACCTCTATGGTGATCTTCGCAATCGAACGAAACAGTCTTTCGAGGAGCTTTGTATATGCCAAGCTCAGGCGTTAGCTGATCCCAGCACCGCCACTTTTAGAGCAGAAGAGGAAGATTCAAGAAAATGGCATAATTTAGCGCTTGTGGAAGAGAAGTTTCTTATGCAGAAATCTCGAATACAATGGCTAACGTTAGGAGATCAGAATACAACTTTTTACCACCATGCGGTACAAGACCATGCTGTTCGGAATAACATAAACGTGCTGTATACTGAGACCGGAGAGGTATTGACAGAACCTACAGCTATTAAAAAGGAAGCCGTTGATTACTTTCAGAAGCTGCTTCAGGCAGAACCTACTCGAAGTTCTTCAATATCAAATGATGCGCTGAGGTCTGTTTTAAACTACCGCTGCTCGCCACAGGATATATCCTCCCTGATCTCCCCCATCACACCAACAGAAATTTATCTAGCGCTCAAAGCCTTGCCAAACAGGAAAGCTCCCGGGCCAGACGGTTTTACAAAGGAATTTTTTATTGAGGCATGGGATGTTGTAGGTTCAGAGTTTGTTACAGTGATCCAATCTTTCTTTCTGTTTGGGTTCCTACCCACCGGAGTAAACTCAACAATCCTGGCTCTCATCCCAAAGAAGATACCAGCGCAAACCATGAAAGACTTCAGACCGATTTCTTGTTGTAACCTCATGTACAAGGTAATCTCGAAGATACTGGCGAACCGGCTTAAATTAATCCTTCCTGCCGCTATTGAGCCAAATCAGTGTGCCTTTGTGAAGGGCAGACTACTTCTGGAGAACGTCCTACTCGCCACGGAACTGGTTAATGGATATCATCGCCAAAGCATATCTGATCGAAGCACAATAAAGCTTGATATCTCCAAAGCTTTCGATACGGTGAAATGGGGATTCATCACATCTGTGCTCCACGCAATGGGATTTCCCAGTCAATTTATAAGCTGGATTTATCTCTGCATCTCCACAGCATCCTTCTCAGTTGCTGTAAATGGAGAGCTGGATGGTTTCTTTACAAGCGCTCGAGGGATCAGGCAGGGTTGCTCCCTCTCTCCCTACCTATATGTGATTGTAAGTAATGTTCTTTCTGGTCTGCTTAATCAAGCCGCAGTGGATGGGCATTTCGGTTACCACCCACAATGTCAACAGGTTCAACTTACCCATCTGAGCTTTGCCGATGACATCTTAGTTTTCACAGATGGAAGCGTAAGATCACTTGAAAAGGTTCTTGAGATAATGCATCAGTTTGCTGGTCTGTCAGGGCTTCACATCAACGTTTCCAAATCATCTATTTTTGCGGCTGGGCAGAATAAAGCTAGCTTACTTCAGGCTGCTGGCAATAAAGGTTTCTCGACAGGAACATTTCCCATACGGTACCTGGGCATGCCTCTTACAACTAAGGTATGGAGTAAACTGGATTATGAACCTCTTATTGATCAGATTCGTCAAAAGTTCATCTCCTGGACCCACCGCTCTTTATCCTTTGCTGGGCGCCTTCAGTTAATCAAGTCAGTTATTGCCAGCAAAGTAAATTTCTGGAGCTCAGCTTTCATCTTACCTCAAGGCTGTTTGGATACTATTGAGAGTATGTGCAGCGCCTTCTTATGGTCAGGATCACCAACGATTACTCATAAAACTAAAGTGGCTTGGAAAGATCTCTGCATTCCAAAGGACGAGGGAGGGCTCGGAATCAGGCGACTCGCTGACACCTCTCGTACCTTTGCTTTAAGTTTAATATGGAAGCTTTTCTCCTTGAATGGCTCTTACTGGGTTTCTTGGACACGAGAGTACTTGCTAAAGCACAGCTCTTATTGGGATGCAAATCAAAACAAAGGGTCTTGGGTTTGGAGAAAGCTTTTAAAACTCAGACCCATTGCTTACGAGTTTTTGCAGTTTGAGATTAATGATGGGAAAGCTGTCTTCTTTTGGTTCGATAACTGGCTCCAGTTGGGGAAGCTATTGGACATTACCGGAGAGCTAGGTTGTAGTTATTTGGGAGTGAGTAGAATGGCTACGCTAGCAGAAGCGACTAGCAGCAATGGCTGGAACATAAGTCGCTGCGGTAGAAGGAGATACCCAAATTTGTGCGACAAAGTTGATGCCGCTCCTTTACCTGAGGCTAGTGCGGGTCCTGACAAAGCTCTCTGGCGACATGATCAGGATGTTTTCAAGCCATCGTTCTCAGCTGCTCAGACATGGAACTATCTCAGAGAGGCGAAGGATAAAGTTCCATAGTACCGTCTTGTTTGGTTCTCACAGGCGATTCCTAGACAATCGTTTATGGTCTGGCTCGCCATGAAGGATCGTCTGTCCACTGGCGTGAGAATGAGAGGTTGGGGTATAGAGCAAGGCTGTGTTTTCTGTGGCGAAAGAGATGAGAGCCGTGATCATTTATTCTTTGCCTGTCCCTACACTTTCACTGTTTGGATGAGCGTTGCTGAAGGGTTACTTGGCTCTGCAGTAACTCCTGACTGGGATGACACTTTGGTTTCTATACTTCACTCTAACCGAAGCAAAATGGATACTATTCTTTTGAAGCTAGCATTCCAGACATCTCTTTACATACTTTGGAAGGAGAGGAATTCAAGGAGGCATGGAGGGCTGTGTGCATCTGTGGCAGTGACGAGTAAGGCTATTGGGAAGGTAATCAAAAACCGCATCTCTTCGCTCAAGTACAGGGGAAACCACAAGCTTGAGGGATTGCTTCGGAGATGGTTTGTAGTTCATCCACACTAGAGTTTTCTTATTCTTTTATTCTTTGCAACAAACAGTATATAAATAGCTTGTAAAGGTTTTTATCTTGATCAATAAATTTGATATTTCATCAAAAAAAAAAAAAAATCATAGATTTCATAAACTTAATTAAGCTAAACATAATTATATTAATTAAACCCACTTATTCACTATATATAATATTAATGATTGTTATTCAAAATTATAAAATTATATTACTATATAAGTTAATTGTTTTTGAATTTAGTAGTTATTTATTTAATCATATCTAATTAATAAAAATAACCAAATAACACAAGTAATATTACAAATAATGATTTATGGTAACTAATTTTATAGTTATAAGACGAATATATATATAAATTATCAATTTCTTTATATTTATCATTTATTTATATAGAATTAAATAAAATAATTTAAACTTTTTTATAAATAAATTTAATAGTTATAAATTTTTACATAAGAGAATTAGATTTGTAGGTAATGAACTATTAGAACTTTTATGTTTTTAAATCCCGCACAAAAATGTTAAAGAAAGATCTTCATGATAAAAGTCTCCAGTTATATTGGTCATATTGAAGCTACACAAAAAAAATATTTTTTTTTCTCTTTTGAAAGCTATAGTATTTCTGGTTTTCACGTGTTAAAATAAAATATAAAATCATTCTACAAGAAATTGTCTGAATTAATTATAATATTGGTTTTCTGTAGGATAAAGATTTTTAATGACTAAGGATGTTATTGATTTCTTTTTAAATCTCATAGGTCTTTTAAAAATATATACTGAATTTTTTGATTATCTAACTACTTGAAGTTAAAAATTAAATTTAATATTTCTAATTATTTTTCAAAAATTATAACAGTATAAACATAATATATTTTTCATCATATAATATAGTTACCCGCAAAGTTATGGGCAAATACCTAGAATATGAATATAATATAAAATGTACAATTAGAACTGAACACTATAAAAACATAAATATAATATTTCACTTAAAATGTACAATTACATCATTCATAAAACACAACTTTGATAATATAAAATATTTTTTTTGTCAACCTAATAGATGAATTTTTTTTTTTGTCAACTTTTCCTAATAGATGAATTTAGATTCTTAAAAGTTAATTTTTGTAGAAAAAACAAATATGTATATTTTTATTTTTTTAAAAAAAAAAAGAGAGATAGTAAAAACAACAAAAGTAGGGCCCATATTGGTGAAAGGAAGAGGAAGAAGGAAAAAACATATTCTAGTTTAGTTGTCTAATCAGCCCAAACTGAAACTGTACTTGTATCCAAACATGGTTTAAAATTTGGACCAGTAAAATTAGGGTTTCTTCCCTGTCTTGTATAAATAACATATTCTGGTCCATCGCTAATTCAAATACTCCGATTATGTATTCTCGTTTCTCAACTCATGTGTTCCCTTTTTATCATGTAACTGTGTTTTAGTCAATTTTGGCTGAAGAATGTGATGAAAGTTGTCGATGTGTGATGATTCTTTGACTCAATTGATCCATAAAATCCAACTCGCTACGTTCTTTCTGATTCTTCTTCAATCCTTTTTTTATATTTGTTTTCAATCCAGTTTCCATAAATTTCCTGTCTGTTTATGAATCCTGGCTTCAAAAAGTCGTTCAGATTTCTAAAAAACATTTAAATTTGTGAAAAGATGAGATCTTGGAGTAATATGATGATAATAATCAGAAAATATCTTAGGACACCTTCTGACACAGTTTCTGTGTATGAGAATGATTTGTTATTCTGATACTCCAATTGATTTTTTTCACATCTTTTCTTGTTATTTGGTAAGTCCAATTAATCCTAAAAGGCCATAGATGATAGAACCTGAATGAAAGTTTGTAACTTGTAACGAATACAATATATAAACTTTCTTTTAAAAACATGTGTGTATGTACACATCTCTATAATATTAAAGACTCTACATACATGTATGGACACATAGATAAAACTCTGATGAGTTTGTATAAATGTTATACACAACTATTTAATCACAGAGCTGAGATTTTTTTATAAAACCCTTTTACACACTTTACAAAATCTAAGAACCTGACAAAAGCTCATCAGACTCTTTTTGATACAACAAGACTCAAACTGGTTCTCTGTTTTTGTCCTTCCCCGGTAAACTACACAAATCATTTGAGACACATGATTCAGTTTCTGGATTGTTTTGCCTTCTGTCTGGTGAATTCCTGGATCTGCCGGTCATGTTCTTCCAGCATTTCATCCACTTTACTTGGCTGAGCCAGCAATGGACCCGACATGTACATTTTGTTATCCGTAGAGTCATACTGTTATGCATATCAAAGAAAGACATATATAAACCACAATCTAAAGAAGTAAAATACAGTTTCTTGTTGTCTGCAAATGAAACAAGAATCTCTGAGATTTACTTACCCAAGACGGGTCATTTGGGACTTTCATTTGCCTCTTATTACTATCCATTGTGTCAGTTCTGTTGAATGCTCTCAAATTCTTCTTTTGCTGATCCATGATTTGTTGATCTCTGCTAATTGTGTCTACACGTGAAACGCTTTGTCCTCCCGAGTTACTTCTGCTTGAAGGTATTCTAGGGGCTGCATTGCCCTTCACGTATGTGAACCGACCTTGATTCCTGTTGTTCATCATAGGACCTGAGTAAGAGACTCTCCCACTTGTGGCATTGTTGCTAGTCATGTCCTTTGTGATATGCATTTGTCTTGTTGAATGACCCGGAACACATGTTCTCAGATAAGGATTCTGTATTGGGACAACAAGATTTTATGTTTGTTTAGTTAATATACTGATAGATCAGATGCAACAAACAAACCATATCAAGACTCTCTGTTACCTCCATAGCCGCTGTGAGTGATGGATTAGCTCTTACAGGCGGTATAAGTTTCCTTTCATGTGATCTTCTAGTCTGAGAGTCTTGCTTCTCATGTGCATGTCGTTGTTGCCTCTTTGCTTCATCGCGGAGTTTAGCATCAATCTCTTTACTGGGAGGATACTTTGGTAAAGAAGATGGATCACAAGCAAACGGCTCTGTTCTAAAGTACTGCTCCACAATAACACTTATGTGTTACCAAAATCACAATACACTTTAATGATGACAAAAAAAAGTAACATAAAAAAAGTGAAAGCAAGCACCTCACTCTCAAGAGCTAAATCTGCAGAGCCTCTCATATCAGGATCTATAGAGAGTAAAGCCTCCAAAAGCGAAACAACATTCGTAGGCAAGTCCTTAAACATCTCTGCTACACGTCTCCCATAAGGAAGCGCAGGTCTAAACGCAGCAGAAGGTGGGAGCTTAAGTTTCCTCCAGTAATCTTCTGTTGGTGAACCACACAGCTTGAAGATTTTATGCAGTTGCTCCACCTTAGCAAAAAACATTATATTATACAAAAGCTCATTAACAAGAAGATGGATTAAAGATTGTATATGTTACCTCAGTTTTCCCTGGGAGGATCGGTTTCCCTGAATACAACTCTCCTAAGATGCACCCTGCACTCCACAAATCAACACCAACACCATAATGAGAAGCTCCAAGAAGAAGCTCTGGTGGTCTATACCAAAGAGTGACAACACGGCTAGTCAATGGAGCAGGGTTCCCCGGGTCGAAAAACGTCGCTAACCCGAAATCCGCAATCTTCAAGACTCCATTACTATCAATCAGTAGATTTGATCCTTTTATATCACGGTGCAGAACACCATGACTGTGACAATGATGAAGCCCACTTAGAAGCTGTTTCATGTAACACTTAACCTGAGCCTCGGAGAATTTGATACCGGGTATGGAAGCAAGTCCAACGAGATCATGATCCATATACTCAAAAACTAAGTAAAGAGAAGATGAAACAGAGGCAGTGATCAAGCCTTCTAACTTAAGTACATTGGGATGATCAAGCTTTCTCATTACAACAATCTCTCTAGCCATAAACTTAAGACTCTCTAAATCGCTTAGATCAAACCGAACTCTTTTAAGAGCAACGATCTTGTTGTTGATAAGATCACGAGCTTTGTATACACTGCTGTAAGTACCTTGACCAATCTGCACAAACAAAACAAAAGAATGAGAATCATTATAATAATCTGTTATAAAAAAATAACAGAAAGATGCTTTTTAGTTACTTTGTCAAGTTTCTCAAAGGAACTAGCACGTCGTGGAGTCCAACCAACAAGGGCTTCACCAGCTACTGAGACTAGCCAAGCAGGCCACCCTGGAGAAGCCGCCACGTGTGCTTCCTCCTTTGGCATAGGATGTGGAGTAGTACTATCTTCCTCTTCTTCATCATCATCATCGTCATCTGTATCACCAATCTCTGGAATCTCTGGATGTTTCTCAGAACTGAGCTTTTCAGATTCGACCAATTGCAATTTAGCGTCTCTTTCTTGTTGGTCATCTTTGCTCTGTTGGCTCGAATCTTGGATTCTCCAAGAATTGATCCTGGAAGAACGTTTCTCCCATGATTCTTTCAGTTGTGGAAGATGATGATGTTTGGTCTTTGGAGACTTGTTCTTGGAGATTATGCAACCCATGAGGTTTCTTGAAAACAGAGAATTACAACTTCATCGGCTCAAACACAAAAGCAGTCAACAACACACACAGTACAATCACAGAGCAAAGAAACAAGAATCTGATGATCAAACTCAATCCAAAGAAGCAGAAGGAAACAGACTTTGATGATTAAAAGAGAAATAAAAAAAACTCAAGAAACAGAGGTTGGAGAAATTCAGAGAAGACTTTGTGGGGGGGAATAGAGAGAGATGGCTAAGATTGTGATTTTTTCTTTGGTTTCAGATTGGTATCATTTGACCGAAGGAACACTGCATCGACACAGAAAGAAAAAGATGTATTTAAATAATGTAATAATACATATGTATTCAAATACCTATGATTGCTCTGTATCTATGTATTTTTATTTATGCAAACAGCTAACACAAGCCGTCTCCCGTCAACGGAGAGAGGGAGAGAATTTGTTTTTTCTCTTACTTTATTTTTTTTATTTAGTAATTATATATTACATTTTTTCTTTTATGGATATGACTCAAACATTGTTCCGAAACTCGTTAGGCGCTATGCGTGCGCTCAGGTTAGACCTAGCGCCTAATGAGAAATCGACGATTAGTTTTAGGTGTGTTTTTAATTTTCAAAGAGATATATATATATATATATATATATAAGAATTGGTTTGTGTATAAAAACTAACATGCTAACATGGTTTAGTGGTAAGTGTGTCGTTATAGTCTGTTGAGGTAGGTGGTTCGAAGGTCCCTGGCTGCATTATGACGCTTTTCTATATAAAAAATTAGGGTTAATGAACATAAATTAATGAATTGCCCTCATCTTCAATGTTAGACCTGCAATTCTCTCAACTTTTTTTGAGATTTCTTTATTTTTTCAATTGTTCTACTTAATCTTGTTCGTTTTGACCTAAGTATGTCATATTCTTATTACAAATCATGATTTTCAACTTGAAATCGACAAAAAGATGAAATTTTAATCCTTGACCGATTAACCAACCAAATAAGGCTATATCGCCACGGTGATAGGCCGAATTACGTTTTCTCGGCGAGTAATCGGACGCGGAGAGCGCGTTTTTTAACAAGGGACTCAAATAGCCAAATTGTTTTATTGACCTTTATTCATAGTTTAATTGATTTCTAAATTTTACTCATTTTATTTACTTGTAACAATAAAAATATGAATATAAATGTATTTCAAAAACAATTCTTAATAAAATGTAAAGAAAGAAATATTTCATATGTTACTCTTATTTATATCAATGATTCAAAAATGTGAACAAAAACAGCTGTGATTTTTTAATGGTGCATTCCTAGCCAAGCAAGCATGAATATTAAAGGCTCGCTACTTTAAAGACACATATATTCTAGATGCAATATACAACGAGTGAACAGTCTTTTGGTTGGAGTTCTATTGTAACTGGTTTACAACTAAAGAAAGGGAAACAGTATATTATTGGTATCGGCTAAAATATTTATGTCTACAAAGACTACTGGTAACTTAAGATCTACCCGACCGGCATTGCCAAAAGAAAATACCATTCAAGATGAAGGTCTACGTGTTGTTAACTACATAATACTCTCAACTACGGATACACAACAATGGAACCAGGACTAAACACTTTTTATACAAGCGTAGAACGAATTGAAAATATTTACCTACCGTAAAGTATTAAAAAAAGATCGGTAGTTTGGACCACACTAAATCTAGTGTGGGTATACGGTTAAAACTGGGGATGGCCTTTGGTAAACTCCCCAATAATGATCAAAGACAATCATACGGTGATCCGGCTCTCAAGCACAAGATTTGGCAACTGGATTTAATACCATAAAACACTTCATGTGGCGGCGCATATGGCCATGGGCAATTGGTGCATCAACAAGATTAAACAGTAGGGGAGTAATCATGGGTGA
>CAKOAT010515154.1:79722-124851 GCA_932364175.1 Eruca vesicaria subsp. sativa
GTACTAATTAAAATGGATGAGATATCCGTAAATATTCGTAAATATCCGCAAATATCTATTTATTTTCCGGATATCCGTTTTTCCGGATATCCGTATTTTTTCGAAGCAAAGCAAATACCAAAATTAGATATCCGTAACATTCGAAGCAAATCACAAATACCTTAAAAAACCCGGATATCCGATCCGTGCCCACCCCTAGGTGATACTTGTCAACAATTTGGCTTAGGGCCAGAAACAATTCTACACTTTTTTTTACATGCTCTTACTTATTCATGATCTGGATATTATCACAATGTCCATAGCAACCACCTAGTTTGACTGAAAAGTATGGAGAAGAAGAAATCATGTATTTATTGGCTTTTCATGACAGCACTGGAATATCTGTTTACCAATGTTTTTAAACCCGATCCGGACAATCAACCGGCGACTTACTGGGTCACTAAGTCAACCGCGGATGAACCACGAGTTAATAAATGAAACTTTATTATATAATAATATATTAGCTATAAAAATAAAAATATAAAAATAAAGTTAAATATTTTCTGAATGTTTTTAAAACATAAAATGTATAAATATACAAAATATCAAAAAACTAATTTAGACTATTAAATTTTTTATAACAAGTTCAAAGTAATGACATCTAAAAAATCAAGATATAAAATTCATAAATATTTAAATTTCTAATGAAAATAATAAGTTAAACTTCAAATCTAAAATAAACCAAAAGTAAAAGTTTATTTATTTGTTCAACTAGTGGTTCAACCGGTATCTGGTTTTGAGTTTTAATGAGTTTTTCCGGGTTTTTGTAGATTTTTAACAAAATCCAAACCGAATTTATTTTGGATCACCGGTTCAACCGCGGAACGGGTCGGGTTTCAAAACACACTGCTAATCACCAAAAACTTTTTCCATTTTGGATAATGCGGAGAATATGGAAGTAATGTAATTACATTTTTAAGATACACCCAATAAATACAGAGTAACATGTGTCAACTTCATCACTATAAACAAAGATTTCGGAATCTCAAACGGACCAGAGACAATCACACTGGAAACGACCTAGACTTGGTAATGTTAAGATATATTGCGATATTGAATATCTGAGAATGTGTTTGAAGAAGACTGAAAGAAGAACTTATGAATGATAATAATTCAAAAGATGTAGATTGTATATGAGCTATTCAATGAATTTCCGGTAGGTTATATATTTATTCCAATAATTTTTATTGATTTTGTAATAGAGAATGTTTGGAGCTATGTCTTAGGTTTCTAAGGCGATTATTAAACTTTATAGAATTCAACAAGAAAGATGAAAATAAACTTAAGACTTAACCTAATGACTTTGACAACTGTACTTATGTACATCGTCTTCCACACGTTTAGTAAGGTAGTTACACTTAAACATGTGGTTGTGCTGTGAACAGTACATGTATCCAATTGTTTTTTTACTTTGATCCTTTTTTTTACTCAGGGCATTTTCATGAACCTTATTTTTTAGGGTGGGTGATCCTCAAAATAAAAGTTTGAGGATAGGTAACAAGTAATTTTAAATATAATGTTAAATTCTTTTGTATATTACAATTTAATCTTCATAATAATTAATTATAAGCACTCTACTTTTATAAACAAATAATAAATACATATTAAAAATACAAAACATAATATTTCTAACTTATATATATATATTTTGGTTTCACCAATTACAAAAACCTTTAATTTGAAAAAATGCAGCAGTGGTCTTTTTATTTTACCTAATATTATTTTATATTAACAATTATCATTTACATTTTATCATAGTTATGTATTTATGTATCAATGTAATATTTGTCTATAGATATATTTTTCTATTTAATCAAATATATTTTTCATGATTAAAGTGAAAAAAATTAATATTAGTACATTTATATATAAGTTGCATTATTATAAAGATCAAAGTGAAAAGTAAATAGTATTTTGAAGTTCTTAAGTTTTACTATTCATACCCACAAATTTTACAAAAAAATCTCAAAAATTTGAGGGTTCGAAGGTCTATTAGAGAAGTCCTTATGCAATAAATATATAATTTGTTCCCTTAATGAACACCAAATTTGATAAAGCTACTGTGTTTGTGTTTGGAGTGAGAAAGACTTTGTTGTAAATCTGTTAGAAAAGTCTCATTGCACCACACTTTAAAATCTCCTATTGATCTTTTACCATATATATCTATCTTTTTTTATTTGCCTTTTTCCGATATGTTTCTCCGGTCTGTCTGCTCTTGAAGGAGCCATCTCGGACCAGCTATCTGTTACTTATCCTAAACCAGCTAGGCCATCCGCATCGGTCACTTTATAACACAATCTCTCGCTTAGTAAATCAATTAAAAATGAAATAGTAATAGAAAGAGAATGGAATAGTTAAAAACACAGAGAGACTTTCATACCACGTGTTTTATTGTGTATGGTTTGATCTCTTTAAATGCATTTGATTTTAATGCATAACAAAATTATTCTGAAAATACAAATATCATAATGCTGAGAGATGATGGTGGAGACACCGAACACTGCGGATGCTCTTAGTTGATGGCAAGCTTCATATTCTAATTTCTAACTCATTAACAACGTGTATTTTTCTTTTACTTTAAAAGGGACTTAGTGGTCAACAAATCATGTGTATTAGCAACGTGTTCAAATCTTATAAGTGGTTGTTTTGTTTTTGTTTGGCACACCATAATTGACTCCTTCCTATCTTATTCTCTCTGCCTCTGTTCAATGCATCCTGAAGTTTCTTTTTCTTTCTATATATCAGACAAATGTACACAAATGCAAAGAGAACTTCATCTGTGATAGAAATTCTCTGTAGAATAAAACAGACTGATGGGTTTCTTATCAAATATGTTAAGCTGTTTCACAAAGAACTCATCGGAATCTCGAGAATACGTCTGCGACGGTAGTGTTTGTGTCCTAAGAAGCTCGAAAACGCCAACACGTCTGCGATGAGAAATTGAGAATAAATATGTACTATCTCAATTCTTGAAGCTTGTTTGTAATCCTCTCCTTTTGATATTTTGTATATCTTAAATTTTGCTAAAGCAGCTTAATACGGATTGGCATATGTTTGTCATCCATTTTTGGTCCCAAATTATCTTAAAATTCATAAGTATGAAATCTATACTTGATCCGTACGATTTTGCTTATTTTAGGCAAATTTTCAGTACAATTGGTAAAACTGATCGTAAATTTTTTTTTATAAATAAACAACAAAAGAAAAAACTTCTTCAAAACATGTCGAAGAAGGGGAATAATGGCCTCATCTGCTCAAAGTAGTTTTAATAAAGAAATTATTTCCAACTACACAAAATTGATTACATGTGTAGACAAAATGATATTAAAAATTAGACCAATTTTATAAATCAAATGAAAGCATTTATAAATTAATTGTGTTATATTTTTTTGTTAACATCATTCCAAACTAAAACAATGTGTCAACTGTCAACTTGGAATTCATTCTAGAATTATAAGTCATTTCTCAGTTGATATGTTCTATAGAACATCTCGAAGAATAAACCTTGCTTTAAAGATGGAGAATCCTCAAAAAAAAAAGATTTGAAGGTGTGATACTCCAAAAAATCTCAAATTTATTTTGAAAATTTTATACTATTTGTATTTTAGTCTCCAACTTTAATATAAGCTAATTATAATCATTAACTTTTATATAGATAGATACTACACATTAAAAAAATCAAACATAATATTTATAAATACAATTTACAAAATATATAACATAATAAAAGAAAACACACAGTAATTCATAAAAAAAAATATAAAAAAAGTACTCACTATTATTTTTTTCATAATGTTCCCATATATAATCAACCAACCCATAGTGTTCTATTTAAGTACTATTCTTTTATATTATTATTTTTATTTTATTTTAGCATATTTATATATTTTATGTATTAATTGTATATATCTATGATACATATGAATATTTCCAACAAATATATTTATAAAATATAGTTATAAAGAGTAAAGTGATAAGAAAATTAATAAAATACAATTACATGTAAGTTACAAAATTATAAGGATTAAACTTAAAAATAAATAGTGTTTTGAGGACACGAACAGTAGATCTTCAAATTTGAGGTTTCACTATTTACGTCCTCAAAATTTTTTAAAATATGAAAATCTTTTAAAGAATCAAAAACCTTAATATTTGAAGGTTTGAGGGTCTCTTGAAAATGCGTTTGGAGCAAAAGTTCTAAACTTATCACTTGGAGAAAAACACTTGTTCTCGCGTTCCAGGACAGATCACAATGTGGAATCACCCTCCAGCTAGCTTGTGTCAAGTGGTATATACTTTTGCTTGTTTATGTTGCTCGGTTTCTGTAACGCCCCTCCCGTCCACAGTTAATGGGCTACCAACGCTCGTTTTCTCGACCCGTGGGCCACATCCCATCCGATAGGCGGTCCGTTAATTTTTCAAACCTCTAGAATCATGTTTACTGACATGAAATCACTACATAATATTTTCTCGTGCTTTGGCCTCACTTACACGGTATCGCAAATCACTTTCCGATGGGTCACCCATCCTTAGACTACTAGCATGTTTAACTCTGGAGTTCTCTCTGGATGTGCTTAGGAAAAGATAAGTATACTTTTATAACATAGATAGCTAAATCAATGTTCTTAAGTTTTCAATAACATTCGTAGTTAGAACATATTTATTTGCAAAAACGCTGTGTGATATGCCAATCCGACAAATAACTTCAAATCTATCGGTTAAACCTGAACTGGAAGCTGAACCCAAACCGAAAGCGAGTGTTTATTGATTTTTTTCTTCTTTTCGTCGGCATGGGTTCCATATTGAAATTTGAGATAATTTTGGGGTCTTTCAAATACTATATTTTCCTTAGGGTTCAGCTATAAATGTTGAAGAATACAATTATACAAACCTTGTCAGAATTTTCTTTACATATTCACTTTCCATAAGTAACAATTCTCCGTTTAATGTGAACTTGGTGTGCAAGGAGTAGTCTCAATATATTAAAAGTTAAAACTAAACCACGAAACAGAAACTGAGTCACAAGATTCACAGACATTTTGTTTAGGGTTTACACAATGTTCCAGCTTATTCTCAGACCTTCCGTCTTCAGAAATCTCATCGTAAGCTTTATATTGCTCTGTTTTGAGTTTTCTTTTTATAAATTTTGGTTTTATTCTTCTCTAATTATTTCAATGAACAGAGACACACTACAAATAACGTTCGAATGTTCTCATCTTCAACACCAACCTTTCCGTTTATGCTGATTGACTACCTCACCAACTTCTCATCCGTTGAAGACGATGGACCTGTGACAAAATGGTATGGAAGCAGTCCCCCAAATTGCTACAATCAAAAGGAAATCTTGATTAGAGACTTGAAACTCAAGGAAGAGGTTCTTGAAGCAATGACTTCCGGATTTTCGCGTAATCAGTCATTTCGATTATCTGATTTTTATCTCTCTAGTATTGGTGATAAGTCTCATATTCTCCTCAAAAACAAACTCTCTGACCCGGAGTTAACAGAGGTAGGTTTGCATCTACCTCCTTTGCCTTGTGGTACCAAGGTCCAGAACATTGCCATGTCTTGTTTTTCTGACCGAAATAAAGATTTGGTAGTGTGTGTCAAGTTACCTGGATCTCAGTTGAGTCTTTGTAGACCTCTTGGTGACTCTAAATGGATAAACCTCAAACCAATGCCTGAGTGTATAAGTGCTCTCTCAAGTATTATGTTCTCCAATAAAGATCAAAGATTCTACATTCCATCACCTGGAGGCAACCATTTGTGTTCTTTGGATCTCAACTTCAAAGAAGATGATAAGCCTCGGTTTTTGCGCGTCGGGTTTGAAGATTTGCCTAAGTCTGTGGTTAGCGAATTGGAGGAATTGAGTTCTTGTTCCAGGACAGACCACCTTGTGGAATCTCCCACTGGAGAGCTTTTCTACATTAAGTGGTATGTATATATGATTAAAACCTATAACCCTTTTTTTTCTTGACTATATCGCATTGGCTTTTTTTCTTGTTAATTTGGTCACTTTTTGGATCGAAATCCTCAAACTGAGGTAAGGAGGGGTCGAACCCCTAACGCCAGGATCCGAAGGTAGAGCTCAGTTGCCATTTGGCTACGAACGACCCGGCATCGCATTGGCTTTTAATCTTGTTTCTTTTGGCAGGTACGGTGAGGAGTACGAGGGTGAGGACTTGGATGAAGATGAAAACTACAACGATGTGGTGAGATCAGTGACGCACAAAACGAAAAAGTTCATGGTGTTTAGAGAGAAAGAAACAGGATATGCTGAAGAAAATAAAAATGAGATTATTATCTACACAGAAGAAGATGATAAGACTATGAGCTACACTGAAGATATTGGAGATTTGTGTATTTTTGTTGGACATAGTCAGGCTTACTGTGTCCCCGCCAGCTCGTCCCCTGGACTCAAGCCTAACTGCATCTATTTCGTGGGCTATAGCTTTGGTGTTTATGATATCACCACAAAAACATGCACTACCTTCTTTACCAAAGATGCTGACGAAGAAGATAATGATATAGTTCCATTGAGGAGATTGGATTTCCCTTACTGGCCTCCACCATTTCCTCTCTAGGTTAAGAACAAAAGAAAAGCTTTACTTTGTTTACTTTGTTCGTGAGTTCTATGTGTTCGTTCTTATTTCCCTTTATTATAGACATTGATCAGTACGTGTATAATTATCTTTTTTTTTTAAAGCTTAGAGCTTCTTGCATGGACCTTTTTGCTTCAAAATACACTCTGAAATTTATTATAATTATAGTTGATTACTAATAACAATAACTACAAGTCAAACAGCAGGCTAATGATAAAATGCACATCTTAACACTCGTAAACGTGTTTAAGCTCAGCTTTTCTTTGCTGTCTTTTTGGCTCTGTTTTGTCCAAGTGGATTTTCTGACTTTAATTATTATTTTATTTATTTTACACCATAAGTCACTTTCAGTTCATTGAACACTTTTTTAACTTATCTCATTCTATATCATCAACTAAACTCTAACTAGATCATAATTTGTAGGATTTACTTTTCATCCATTTTTTTCTTTATTTTTTAAATTTTCACGTTTATTTTTTTTCTATTTTTTTGAACACAAATCTATTTTTCCTCGATCTTTTTTTTTCAAACAATTGAGTTGATAAACAAAACAAAAAACAAATTTTTTTTAAGAATCATAGTGGTGTAATGTTACAATTCTTCTTTGCTGTGCAGTCTGGTCCTCATCCATAACCACCGATGAACTTTTTTTGAACTCGATTGTGGTTCGTTATTTCCATCCCCGCGAATCAACACGACCAAGCTTCCTCTTTCATGTGTTCTGCAATTTATCCGCCTCGTTCTGGGAAAGTATTTTGTGGCGATTGTGATGCTCGTAATCCGCCGTACTGGCAAGCCGAGGTCAATCAACAATGATCAAATCTCACCTTTTTACATTTGGTCCTTTGATTTTTATATATATTCTCAATTTGACCCAAAACTATTGAATTTACATATACACTCATTTTAATTGTTCTGAAACTTTTACTTGTTCAATACAACCCTTTATAATATGCATATATAAATTTAAAGAGCAATATAAAAATTTATATACACAAAATCGACACTATGTACACAAAAATTCACCTTATCCACGTGTACAACAATTTACATGTACAAAGGCAAAAACAATAAAATAGCGTACACCAACAAATAATCTTGCAACTTAATGGAGTATGTGTATAAGAACTTTCTCATTTTCAAATGGAATATGTGTAGAAGGACATTGTTGACAAAAAAAATTGTGTACATGGACATTTGTGTACATAAAGATAATATAAAACATTGGACATAAACATTTTTCTTTGATTTTTTCCCTATCATGTGTACATCGATTCTTAAAGACATATTTAAAATCATGTGTACACTGATTGTTAAAATCATGTGTACACCGATTGCCACTTATCACATACAACAAATTCTTTGGATTGATCTTTAATGTACATGTGTACAAGTAAAATTGTATACAAACAACAAGGTTACCTATAAGCAAATTTACCAATGTGCATTCTAGCATATGTTTATGAAATTAAACAAATATATGCACTAAGAACATTTAAATACATCAAAACTGATTAGAACGAAAAATGATAAAAATCTTATACATATAATCCAAATCCATTTATATGTGTACGACTTCACTACAAATTTTTGATGTACACGTCACATGGTGTACACAACTAAATTTACACAAAAAACATTCTTTCATATGAAAACATATTCTCATATGGAAGCATATAGTTGGAGAGAGGCTTCCAGAAATTGTCCACCTATATGTGTACAATTTGACCACAAACTTTTGATGTATACATGTATATATATGACGTATAAACTAAACTGTACACAAGAAACAATCTTTTATTTGAAACACATGTTCTCATATGGAAGTATATAGTTGGGAGAGGTTTGCAAGAATTGTTTTCACATTGGCACGAGGTTATGCGAGTGGACACGTTGATACATACGTGTACACATGTATATTTTAGGATGTAAAAAATGATATAAAAGAAAAGTGAATTATTGATATGTCAA
The DNA here is from genome assembly GCA_932364175.1 of Eruca vesicaria subsp. sativa. Lineage (NCBI taxonomy): Eukaryota > Viridiplantae > Streptophyta > Magnoliopsida > Brassicales > Brassicaceae > Eruca > Eruca vesicaria. Next base: position 88,332 of record CAKOAT010515154.1, read on the forward strand.
AGATTTTAATGGGGTTTTACAATGAAAATATGAAAAACCATTATCACAATTATGAGGAAGAAATTTAATGAACAATCAATAATTTGAGGGGTAATTCGAGGGGATGTCTCCACAATTGAAAAGTGTGGGGTTAAAGACTAAATTATAAAAAAACATAAAGGACTAAACAATGCAAAAAGCCTAAATTGGCCATTGGAGCTCTTGAGCTTCTCGTTACAAAACAGAGATGGCAAAAAGGTGACTGCCTTGGAACGGCGGGCTGCCACCGGCGTGACTGCCTTGGAACGGTGGACTACCGCCGCCGTGACCACCTGGCGGACTACCATCGCCGCCGTATCCGCCATGACTCCCGTCGTATCCGCCGTAGCCACTTTGGAACCGTGGGCTGCTGCCGCCGCCATAGCCACCTCCGTAACTACCGGGACCCTCGCCGTAGCCTTCTTGACCACGGCTGTATCCTCCGTGGCCACCGCTGTAGCCTCCCTGACCACCACCGTAGACTCCCTGATTTGTTGAACGTTTTGTTTCAAACTAATCAATAAAAAAAATAAAAAAGAGAGTTCAGAATGAAAAAGATAAGAGAAAGGTGGCGGTGGACCCTACTGATTTCTATATAGTTCTGTTTTAATTTGGAATACTAAACGAAATGTGAAAAAGTTAAGAAAAAATGTGTGTGTAGAAAGAAATGATTTATTATATTATTATAAAGATGAAAAGTGACTCACAATGTCAATATCTCATATCATAATAGATCTTGGGTCCTTGTCATTGTTGATCTTTTTTTTTTGTCATTTTTGATATTTTTGATAAAATTAGCATGAAACCTGACAAAGATACAAAACATATTGATTTTGACCATAAATCACTTTTAGAGTAAAATTTGAGCAAAATATAAGTTAATTTGATAAAAAAATATAAGTTAATATATTCCCTCTGTTTCATTATAAATGTTTTTTTAGCTTTGTGCACATAGATTAAGAAAACAACTAATTTTATGTATTTTCTATATAAAAACACAATTACATATATATATATATATATATATATATATGTATATATCTATCTATATTTTAACCAATAGACAAATGAATTGCATTATGAAATTAATAAAATTTTGCATTAAAAACTAAAAATGATATTCATTTTGTAACAACAATTTTATCTACTATAACATTTAATATGAAGCAGAAGAAATATTAGAAAGTAATAAGATAAATTTATTGTTTTGGAAGCCTTTCATCTTTGAAATTGATGCAGAAGTTCTTCAAATCTCCTCTTTGATTTGCTTCATTCTAATAGTTGTTGATTGCTTGTTCGATGGGAGTCCATGCTATTATAACTTCATCCGCTATTGTTGGAAACATATGATGGATATATTACAAGGGATAAAAAAACTTAATATGGACCTCTTGTCTTTTTATTTTAAAAATAAATTAAAAGTAAATGGAAGTTAGGGAGAAAAGACCATGAGACCTAAAAACTTAAACATATTTACTAACTTATGCAATTATTATCCTATCCAGATTTTGACTCAGATTCAGATCCAAATCCGATCCAACTTTAACCTTAATCATCTTCTTATTTTTCCTCTTTTCTTCTCTATTAATATTCTTTTATCTCAAAACAAAATTAAAAAAATTCTTCCACCGTCCACCAATTTTTAGCTCAAATTGATCAACCTAGAGTGATAATTAATCAATTATATAATCAAATTTCATCTTTTACATACGAGATTGAAAATAAAGAAAAACCCAGAATATAATTAATACAACTAGTACAACTCCAAATGGTACAACTAGTCTAACTCAAATTATAGTACAACTAGGATAACTAAAACAAGTATAAATAAACTGAGTATAACCAATATAACTCATACAAGAAAAACTTGTATAACTAGTGCAACTTTATAATTAATATGATGATTTTTTTTAGAGTATGAAAATCTAGGGTTTGGTGTTTTGCTGATGACATTAAAAATATTAATTTTATTTTTAAAATTATTACTATTTTTATTTATTTTTATCTTTTTATTTTAAAAACATAATATAACTTGACAATATTTTGTTTTCTTTTTTAAAAGATATCGAATATGAAATAACAAATTACTATTGGCCCAAGAATAACTCTACAAAAAACTACTGAAAAAATGTTATTAATTTTTTTTATTTATGTACAGTAATAATACATATAAGACTGATATTGTCGATGCCATCATCTTTATAACTTTTAAGCTTTAGCTAGTTTGTGAAAGATGGTTCAAACAAGCAGAAAAAATAAACTTTGTTTTGCTTCATTTTAATTAGTATAGATATGGGGAGTCATGGGAGACTGATTTTTTTTGTCGATGCCCATCTTTAAAACCTTTAAGGTTTGCGTTAGATGGTTCAAACAAGTGGACAGAACGCATGTCTGAGTGTCACATGTCCTTGCGTTCCACTTCGTTTTGCAGTCATCAATTTTTTAATAGGAAAATAAACTCGATCTCATTATTATCCATTTTTATGTAAGTTTAGAAAATTTATTCACGGCGCTCGAAGCACAAATCAGATTTGTTCTCTCCAGTACCGGCAGCTGCGTATCTAGCCGGCGCTGGGCTTCTAGACGATGCAACTCCTCTCCCTCGTGTTCCTGTTTTCTGCGTGTTGGTTATTTCTTCGTGTTATTTGGATGGTGGGAGGAAGGCGAATCCAACAGAAGTTACGATGGAGACGAGGACTCTTTGTTACGGTTCTTCCAGTGGTCCTTCCTTCTCGATTCATCATTCCTTCAGCGATGAGTGGAGAGGATTCTCTCGCCGTCGCTTCTGTTTGCCGTCAGACAAGTCACGCTGTGCACTATGTCCAAGCTTTCCAATCGTTCTCGGAGTGTCGATATCAAACGACGAGCTCAAACTCCCCATCTGCGGTGAGACTTGAGCTCCACAAAACACTGTGGGCTGCTCCTATTCTTCAAACCGGTGTCAGATCTAGAATCATAACGGGTACATATCCGAAGTTCTTCGATATCCTTTCACTTCCTCCATACGGTATAGTGATGCTTTTCTCCCTCCCGTTGATACTATTCGACGACAGTTCGCTTCTTCTCCGATGAAGTTTTACCGGCGACCTTTCATATGGAGTCGACGAACGGTCCAAGTTCTTTGTGATCTGGTCCATACTGATACCAATTACTGAGATGATATTTTCTTATATTTGGGTTTGGCCCATTTGTAGTTTTGAAGCTGTTAATCCAATGTTTTACTTGCAAGGACCCAGATCTTTTGAAGAAAAATTGATACGACAAGTTAGGGTCAGAAGTGCAGAGAATTTTGTGTGGAAAAAATTACCGGTGGATTTACCATGCTCAGTCTTTTTTCGATCATCCTTCTCTTTTGAGGAGAAACTTCTACCACCATACCCTTTTTCTATGGATAAAGTCGTTTCCTCGGTTTGTTTGACGAGCGTTACCTTCAGTTTCCTCATCAGTTTGTTATCTTGTGTAGTGCTCTCCACAGGACCTGAAGATGCAATCAAGATTACTTCGGTTTTTCTCGTAGATGAAGTCTGGACCTTAAAGTCACACTATATGACTATTATCCAACTGTCTGACTTTGTCGTGAAGGCTCCTTCAACGTATTTAAGCACTGTCTCAAATTCGCTGTCATCTTCAGTTGAAGATCTATCTCACTTAGTTTATTTATGTCTTGTATGCTATGTTTATGGCCAAAGAAGATGGACAATTCTCTCTATCTATTGTAGTGATGAAGTTTGAGTATGAATGAAAGTAAATTTGTGTTCAAGAAAAAAAAATTATTCAGCTTTCTTTCTTGTTTGCTTATGTTTTTTTTTTTGCACAAATCAAATCATAAAGAGTGCTCGTTGTGTTCTATACTCAACCTCTTTTTAGTTTTATATCTGATCGAAACAAGATAGACTCAACCCTCAAATTTACTTGAGAAAATTATTACTTTGAACTTTCCTGTTTGTGGATTTTGTATTGTTTTTATCTTCTAATCAACCCTTTAGAATCCTGGAGGACATAAAGTTTGTAGAAACTCTCATGGAGGAAACTAAAGGTTAACTATTAAAACATAAAAAACTATACATAATCCACAAGCAGGAAAAATGTTGTTATCCACTTCCTCTCCAACCAAACTCACCTCAAGGCAAGCCAACCTTTATGTTCTAATTAACCCTTTAGATTCCCTTGCAGTCAACTTGAATTGCCTTCAGGTAAAGTTGGTGGGGATGAAGTGGATAACAACATCCCCTATATATTAAAGGAGAAGCATTACAACATTTTTGGTAGCCATGTGTCATCACCATAATGAGTCTTAGAAATCTTTAGAAAAAAAAGTTGGTCCATCTATGTTTATAATAAGCTTTTTATTAAGTTATAAATTTATCATTAATGTTCTTTTTTCTTTCCTTAAATAAAATTACGGAATTTCCTAATGTGACTAAAATATATATGATAATTAATGGTTTTGAATAATAAAAATTAATGTATCATCTACCGTATTTTTTAATTTTAAATTAGCAAAATAAATTAAACAATAACATTAACTATATAACAAAAAATGATTTTTTTGATATATGTTATATTTTGCATTTTAAACGATTATAAATTAATAAAACATTTAAAATTTTCACATATAATAATTTTGATTAATAGTATAAATTCCCTATATATTAATCATGTTAATCATGTAGCATTACAACATTTTTGGTAGCCATGAGAATGATTTTTATAACTCTTTGAAAAAATATGTTGGTCCAACTAAACATATGTTATATTTTATTATATTAACTATCATATTTAATTAGTAGTGTATAAAAAAATATTTCATATTCTTTTCTTATATAAAAGATACGGAATACCTAATATGATTAACATATATATCACAATTAATGTTTATGACTAATAAAGATATGATGACAATTTTTCTCCTCTTTTTCTTTTTTATTTAATTTTATATTATCAAAAGAAATTAAAAATCACATTAATCATATAGTAATAAAATTAGTTTTTTCTTATATGTTATATTTTGAATTTTTAAAACGATAATAAATTACTAAAAATGTTAAAAATCTCACATTGAAAATTTTGTGATCAGTGATAACGTTTTTCAATTCAGCCAATCGTTTTTCTAATGAGTCTTAAACAATTTATAATGATTAACTAAATAGATTGCGCATAATAAAGTGGGTTTTGTTTAAAAATTATTGCATATCCAAAATAAATATGAACCATCATCCCTTTCGTTTAAATTTTTGTTAGAATAAAAATATACGTTGTGCAAAAAACTGAATCCAGATAACCGAACTAAATCTAATCCAAAAAGTAGTACAAAATTTTAACTAAAATTGGTTAGATATCCAAACGGATTCGAAATATTGGTATCTAGAGAACTAAAACTGAATCGAAATATCTCGGATATTCGAGTGTATTCGAACCAGATTTATATACTTAAATATATTAATTATTTTTAAATTTAACATCTACGAATATACAAAAAATACATGAGAGTTTTAAAAATTTTCCAAAATACTTAGAAATATATAAAATAGATAAATGTACATTTTTAAAATAGCTAACGATACTCCAAATATGAAAAATATTTATTGATTTTTTGTCCAAATATTAAGATATATATAAATATATATCTTAAATACTTAGAAATACATAAAATAGTTAAATGTACATTTTAAAAATAGCTAAACGATACTCCAAATACGAAAAAATATTTATTGATTTTTTTGTCCAAATACTTAGAAATATATAAAATAGTTAAATGTACATTTTTAAAATAGATAAACGATAAATACTCCAATTTTATTTTAAGATTAAGTATTTTGGCATTAAATATTCAAATTTATATGTTATATATTATTTTTACATTTAGATTTTGAAAAATTTAATGTATATATAAATTTTAATCTTTAAAAAAAAATTAAATGGATTATCCAAACCTGCAAAGATTCGAACCAAACCGCAAAGATCTAAACCAAACAGAATCTAACCAAACAAAATTGTATCCAAATGTTCATTCCTAATCAAATGTAAAAAAAATTATTGATAACAAAATATGTATTTAAATATAATATATTTTAAAAACGCTCACACCGCGCATGGCGCGGGTTATCATCTAGTTTTACCTTATTGTAGCATCGCCAAGAATGAGAAAATATCACTCAGCGAAGTGGCACAAGTTAATAAAATGTGTCCCAAGCCCTAGCTATTCAGTGATCTTCGAGTTTGGTATCTATACAAATTGAAAGTGAGCCAAGCCAATATCAATTTCTCAGCTATTTCTGCAGTAGCGAAACATTCTTACACAGGCCAATTTATAACACTTTAACTCCAAACGACATCACTTAGTGAAAATCCGGCCTGGATCAGTGTGTAACATGGACCAAAACAACTATCAAATTCAAAAGCTTGGGAATTCAATATCTTATTCAAACAACCAGACTCTCAAACGGTGCAACAATCTTCTACAAGATAAAAACATAAACCAGCAAAATTAACCGTTTCAGCTCTCTTCAAAAAGAGCACAACTTTGGAACATTAAAAAAAAAAGAAGGTAAAAAACTCAAAACAAGTCTTTGACATTTACCATAATCAGGCCTGACCTTCTGGTTTCTTATCCTCTGCAACTTCATTAGTCTCTGCTCCTCCTCCTCCTCCTTCAGTGTTGTTCTCCTCAGGTGGCTGAACCTGTTCATCTTCAGGGAGAGGCTCCTCCACATAATCATTCTCAAAAGCATCAGCCGGAACCTCGTAAATCCTGACTTGAGGCTTGGACGGATCCTTCACCAAAACATACTTCCCTTCACTCAGCTTCATACACAGATCAACAATCGACTTCACAATTCCCCACATGTTGTTAGTGTTCAGATTAATCTGCCCAGCGAAATCCTTCGGCTTATACCCCAGAACCGACAGTATAACATGGTTAAAATGATCACGTGGATGAACTCTAGAAACAAACCCAATCTTCATCATATCCGCATTAGCCAACAGAGCCTGTGCAGTCCACTTCGCCAACTTATTACCATTATTCTTCAACTCATTAGCTAAAACCGCACCTCTCTGAGTCTCAAGCTTCTGCCTCCAATCAACACCAGAGTACTTAGGATCAAACTCATTAAGAGCGTTCAAAGTGAGAAAACTCTTCTGGTTATTCAATTCAACAGTGCTCTGTAACTCACACCTAGCAACCAGATACATACTATCATCAAGCTTCCACCTCCTATACCTATAAGCAATAGAAGCATTCTCTTCACCTTCATTAGCATTAGGAATCGGCTCATCATAAGTCTCCCTTTTCCCATTCTTAACCAAAACCTGCTGCGCGAAATTCTGGTTGATGAAAGCAGCCTCCACGCCAAGAGAATGAGCAGAGTTAATATCATCTTTCCCCTCAGGCAAAGGCTCCTGTGAAGTCTCGTGAACAGACAACAAATCTAACGGAGAACCATCCCTCTTATCAAAGAAAAGCTTATTCCCAACACGTTGAATCACAAGATCCCACGAGTAAACCGACCTAGGAGCACACATAAGCGCAGCAAGGATAGCATCAGTAGCGAAAACAGTAGCTTTATCCTCTTTCGCTAACCTCCTAATCACTAAATCATCACTCGTCGTAACCTTAAAGCTCCTATTCTTGAAACGCTCGACTCTCCTCTCAGCTTTCGGAGTGATACGATCGAAACTCCGATCGTAACTCTCAAGTCCACCACAGAGGAGAAGATCCTCAGGCTCCTGAACGGTAAACGAAAGCTTCGAAAAGCTAGAGAAAGGAATCTGCTCAAGCATATTCCATTCCGGTTGTATATCAACCGAAGACTTAAACGCAGCGGCCTCACGCCGTTGCTGGTGGATATTGTTACGGTTATTATTGTAATGACGATCGCGACGAGCGCGATCCTTCTCAGCCTCGCGTTTCTTCGCCTCGACTTCCTCGTCTCTACGCTGAGGGAGCTGGTTACGGTTATGGTACTGGTTAAACCTCCATTTCGGTCCGAATTTGGGACGCGGCGGGGGTTTCCCGTCGACGAGTCGGAAGGCCGCGTCCTCGTCGGGGTTTCCGGCGGAGTTAGCGAGGCCGAAGCCTTCGTCGACGGCGAAGGCGGAGAAATCGAAGATCGCGGAGGGATCTGATTTGGATCCGGTGGGGGGACGTGCGGAGGGGTTGGAGAGGGCGCGAGTCCAGTCGGCGACGCGGCCGAGTTTCTCTGAGCGGGAGAAGGAAGCTAAGGGGACGTTGGGGAGGAGATTCGCGGCGGCGACGCTTGTGGAGGAAGTGGAGGATGCGTCTGGGGGGCCCCAGCCGTCGGAGTTGAATGGTACGGTGCCGACTTCGAATGTTTCGAACACCATCGTTTGGGATTTCGTTGAGGATGGAGATGAAGATGCGGTAAGTGAAATACAGAATCTTGTGTGCGGCGACCAGTGGTGAAAACCCTAGATATGGGATCAAGGTATGGGTTAATGGGCCTTAAAGCCCATCAGTCATACGACGCCGTTTCCTAGCCAACCTGGTCTACACTCAATGGGTATATCAACCCGCAGATTTAGTTACGGGTTTATAGTCGGTTTAATGCATCCTTAACTAACCGTTGCAGTTCAAATTTTGATAAAATTGAAAGTAACAAATTTGTTCCCGTCTCAAAACTTATTGTATTTCGGTATTAGTCCTCAAATTATATATTTATTTCAACTTTTCCCATTATTTATTCAATTCGTCAAACTCTTTATATATAGTAATACTATCTTCTCTTGTTTGAAGTGAATCAAAAGGTTCCGTTAACTCCAATTTTCCGAGTAAAATCTTCCTCGATCATCTCCTCTTCTCTTGGGTTCTTGATCGTTTATTCTCAAGAAATTATTTCTCCATAAAAGTAAAGAGTAATCTCTCGCCATGTGGGGTCGCGAGGATCGTCGTGCTCCAGGTGGAGGTTTCTGGACACCACCAGCGACGTGGAACATGAATAAAAGAGTTTACACGGCGATGCCCATGTCAGAGAGGAAAAGAACAAGTTTGATCGAGAAGCAAGAGCAGTTTCATATGATCCACAAAGTTCCATCTGGTGATTCCCCTTATGGTAGAGCCAAACATGCCCAGGTATATATCATCATCGTAGGATCCATTCATGTCTTCGTTTACGTGTTGTTAATGTTATGTTCTTTGACATATGGATTATCTTTCAAGAACAGTTGGTTAGTAAAGACCCGGAACGAGCGATCTCCTTGTTTTGGGCTGCGATAAACGCTGGTGATCGAGTTGATAGCGCATTGAAGGACATGGTGGTTGTTATGAAACAGCTAAACCGGTCTGATGAAGGAATCGAAGCTATTAAATCTTTTCGTTATCTCTGCCCTTTTGAATCACAAGATTCCATTGATAACGTGCTGTTTGAACTCTACAAGGTAACTATCTGAATCTGATGACTAGTGAAGCTACTTATATGCTGACTTTGTTGTATATATGGCTTTTCTCAGAAGTCTGGGAGATTACAAGAGGAAGCTGAGCTGCTTGAACACAAACTCAAAACACTTGAACAAGATACCCATTACGGTGGTAGGAACACAATTGTGAAAAGAAGCCATGGGAAACAGATCAACTTGACAATGGAGCAAGAGAAAGCACGGTAAGATGATTTGTCCATTCCACTACTTAGAGTCAATTTATCTGACTGCTTTCGTTGCTTGCACTTATAGGATTCTAGGGAACTTAGCTTGGGTTCACTTACAGCTTCATAACTATGGAATCTCAGAGCATTACTACAGGTTAGTGTGATCCCATTAAAGCATATCCGTAAGCTCATTGCCTAAAAGAGTTGACCGGGTGTTTTTTTACTGTGACAGGAATGCATTGTCGTTGGAGCCTGACAATAACAAGCTGTGTAACCTTGCCATCTGCTTGATGCATATGGATAGAATCCAAGAAGCTAAATCTCTGATTGATGATGTAAGACAGTCTCAAGGGAAAACTCAGTGGACTGATGAACCGTTTTACAAGTCTTTTGAACGGGCTACAGAGATGTTAGCAGAAAGAGAACGGGTCAAGTTAGCGGATCATCAAGGAGAGACTATGATAAGTAGCTCATCAGATAACTTCTCTTCGAATTGTTCTTTTGCGAGTTGGGTGAAGGATACGGAAACTCTAGCTGGAACTGTACCTGAACCAGGGATCATCTACTCCTTTGAATCAGTTGAGTCGCCAGTTCTGCTTACCCAACCGCGGGAGTGTAAATGGGGAGATGAGGGAATAGATCATAGCGTAGGGCAAGTGACGATCGGTGCTGCTAGAAAGCTAAAGTATGGGAATACTTTCGAAGTCAACCACTACGAGAATAAGAAGGATAACGCGAAGAGTGTGGAATCAGCAGAATCAAATACTTTGACAAGCAAAGCAAAGAAGGTGTGTGCAGATACAGAGAAAGGATATCAAAGGAACGCTTCAGGATCATCTTCAGCTTACGCTCAGATCATGAACATTGGTCAAAGAACTGTATAGTATAGGCACTAAAGGATTGTGTAGTTTTTGGATAAAATGTAGAAATGATTTCGAGTATGAGATTTAAAAAGCAAAAATATAGCACAAAAGACTTGAAAGAACAAAAGCAATATTTTTTTTGGAACTGACAAAAACAATAAAGCAATACACGCAAAAGTTTTAACATCCCAAAACGAACTTGAGTTTCAACAACGAAGCACACATAAAACTGAGCAAAAGAAAAGAGTTTTAAAGGGAAGAAGGAAGCAATTGCAGCTTACACAGCTTATGAATCTGACGAAGCAAACATCTTAGGCCTCATCGTACTCCTCTTCTTCATCCTCGTACTCCTCTTCACCGGCTGTAGCATCCTGGTACTGCTGATACTCCGCAACGAGATCATTCATGTTACTCTCTGCTTCGGTGAACTCCATCTCATCCATACCTTCTCCCGTGTACCAATGCAAGAAAGCCTTTCTCCTGAACATAGCAGTGAACTGCTCACTCACACGCCTAAACATCTCCTGGATCGAAGTCGAGTTCCCAATGAAAGTCGATGCCATCTTCAAACCCTTTGGTGCAATGTCACAGACGCTGGACTTAACATTGTTCGGGATCCATTCAACAAAGTAAGACGAGTTCTTGTTCTGGATGTTCATCATCTGCTCATCGACCTCCTTGGTGCTGAGCTTCCCACGGAACACAGCGGAAGCAGTTAGGTAACGTCCGTGACGAGGGTCAGCAGCGCACATCATGTTCTTCGCGTCCCACATCTGCTGAGTCAGCTCAGGGACACTCAAGGCACTGTATTGCTGCGAACCTCTCGATGTCAATGGAGCGAAACCCACCATGAAGAAGTGGAGCCTCGGGAAAGGGATCAGGTTCACTGCGAGCTTCCTGAGGTCAGAGTTGAGTTGACCAGGGAAACGAAGACAGCATGTGACACCACTCATTGTTGCCGAAATGAGATGGTTCAAATCACCAACTAACAAATCACAAAACACAAACAATTCAATACACAAACCATACATCAAGGCTTAATATATATATACAGAGACTAAATAATACTCACAAGAGGGGTTAGAGAGCTTGAGGGTACGGAAACAGATATCGTAAAGAGCCTCGTTATCCAAAACCATACACTCGTCAGCGTTCTCAACGAGCTGATGCACAGAGAGAGTTGCGTTGTAAGGCTCAACAACAGTGTCGGAGACCTTAGGAGAAGGAAAGACAGAGAAAGTCATCATCATACGATCTGGATACTCCTCTCTTATCTTAGAGATCAAAAGCGTTCCCATCCCAGATCCAGTTCCTCCTCCCAACGAATGACACACTTGAAAACCTATTTTCAAACAATCAAAAAAATAATCAAAAAACCTAAACCTAGATCTCGATTTCGATTTCAAAAAAAAAAAAAAAACGAAATATCTTCTCACCTTGGAGACAATCGCTGTTCTCAGCTTCCTTCCTCACAACATCGAGAACGGAATCAATCAACTCCGCTCCCTCAGTGTAATGACCTTTCGCCCAGTTATTCCCGGCGCCGGACTGGCCGAAGACGAAGTTATCAGGCCTGAAGATCTGACCGTACGGTCCAGATCTGAGGGAGTCCATCGTCCCGGGCTCCAGATCCATGAGAACGGCGCGAGGGACGTACTTTCCGCCGCTCGCTTCGTTGAAATACACATCGATGCGTTCGAGCTGGAGAGGAGAGTCGCCGACGTATTGTCCCGTGTGGTCAATGCCGTGCTCGTCGCAGATCACTTCCCAGAACTTGGCTCCGATCTGGTTTCCACATTGGCCGCCTTGGATGTGGAGGATCTCTCTCATTTTCTCTTTTTTTTTTTGGTTTGGGAAAATGAGCGACGCGTCTCTCTCTTTGTTTGTCGTTTGCTTGAATAGGTTTTTAAAAGGGGAGGAGGGATGGGTTATAATCCGCTATATATAGTTTACGTCTTTTTCTATAGGCTTTTTGTTATTTTTGTTTTTACAGATGTGTCCTTGGAGTTTGTTTTATCTTTGGGTGACACCCTGTATCTTTTGTTTATTTCGGTTTTTCGTTCTCTGTGCTGTATGACAGCGGTGGATTTCGAATTATTTGTGCCCCACTTGTCTCACAGATATTTTTGCTATTTAAAATTAGTTTTTTTCCTATTTATAACTTGTAACGTTTTGGCCAATTACATTGTTTCTGACAGATTGAGCATTATTGAATTAGAAAAGATAGATCTAGGGTACAGTTTTTTTTTATTTAATATTTTGAATTTACTGATTGGCTAAATTATCGGTTTTGTTCTTATGGATAAGTACAATAATATATGCATAATCAAAACAAGTTTGACTGTGCAAAGACAGATCATACAAGAGTGGTGTAATTGTAAGTTACAATTTGTAACGGCCGGCTTACATAAAAGTTGGGCCCTTTCTGTAGTTACCAAAGGCCAATCCTTTTGTTGTCAAACAAAAAAATACAGGCCCATCGTTTACAGTATAACAAAATAAATATTTAAATGGTTAAGGACCTACATATTCAAAATTCTTAAACCTAATTTATCCAAATTGTTCTCAACTTCTTAAGCAGTTTTTTGTTGAAATTTTAAGAAGCTTTTTATATTTGCGGTTTAAGAAAAATATATACCATGTGATGTGATACCATTTTTGGTTATTAAACCATGTGTTAAGAGTCCTACCATTAGTGTTATGAGATGTTGATGCTGACACTATTTTTCAGAAACACTGTATTCCTACGATTTATGTCTTTTAGAGAAACTGTATGTGATATAACTAGTTTTTCTTTTCTTTTGATATAACTATTTATACTACTAATAATTGATCGATTTAGGGCCAAAAGGGGGGGAATGGTTAGGCTAGTGGCACCCACCAGTGGGGATTATATTATATCTGGGATTCGGCTCCAGGATCCAGGTAAATAGGAGTGAAATAAGCTTATGTCCCTCTTTTTTTATGTCCCAAACTTGTGAACGAAGAAAAAGCTTTTGTACCCCAAAAAACATTATGTACAATACAATGAATCATGCTTCGAGAACATAAGGAAAATAATAATTTTTGTGGAAAACAAGAAAGACACAAAAAGAAAAGAAGAAGCAATTATAATTTATATGCACACAATGTCTTTTACTGGTTTAAAATATGTTTAAAGTGGATTTTTGAAAAGTTTATGATAATTTAAAATTATCATCCTAAAGTGATATGAAGTGATATTATATTCAGATTTCATACGATAATACAGTCGTGTACACTATTAACCCAAATGTTTTATGACTATACGTTTACAGCGACAAAGCAATATTCATGATATGATTGGTAACAAAAACTACAAATAGATGGTTAACAAGCACATGTCAAGCCCAAGAGTGTATTGTGGATTTATATCATTAGGACAGAGTAATTAATTTTGATTGTGGTGCTGTCTCAATATCCTCTAGATTAACGGTTCAATATATAATTCATAGTTAATATATATGGAGGTATTGATACGAATCCTAATAGTAATACATTAAAAAATCTATCTCGAACTCCTTTAAATTTTAAGAACAATTATCTAACGTCAAAACCATCTTCTCATATTTGGCTAGAATGGCAGAACAAAATACAAATTTAATGCAATATATTAATGATGCAGGCTGATCTGCATTTAGTTACTATTCAAGATTTAGGTGTTGATCGGTGATGCCAATCAAAAAGTACAGATCAAACTAAAAATGTAAATTAAGTAGAACAAATACAAATCAAATAAATAATGAAGAACATATACAGTTCAAAATAATTTACAGAATTATCATAATTGTTGAATATTCAATGTAAAAATGATATAACTTAATTATCTAAAAAAAAAGAAAAAAAGTTTTAATTAAATATAAGAATAAATCATGTATGTATTATAATATATTTATAGGGTAAAAAAACTTAGTTTAATATTATTTAACCTCAACATTTTAATATATTAACATTTTCATAATTCATTGAAACATAACTAAGATGGTATTGCAGTTTTGAAAATTTTATTTATAGATGTATATATATAAGACAGGAAAAATATCAAAAATAAATTAAAAATAAAATGGATGCATCTAATATAATATTTATGTAAGAATCTTTTTTGAATATTTGATATTTATTGTTTTAAATATTAAATCATAAAATAACTTTTAAATTTATAAATATAAGCATATCAAATAACATGCAAGAATTCCTTAAATTAATTTATTAAAATATTAATTATTTTAGTTATTCTTAACAGTATACCAAAAAGAGTATAACATATATGTTTCTCTATCTATCCAAATATTATTTATTATTTTTATTTTTATAAATAAATCGGTCTAACATAAATTATACAAAAAAAAGTGAATTAAACTATTCAACTCTAATTTGAGAAAAAAAAATATGTTTAAGTTGAAAATGGGTGGAATGAATTAATTTAAACTATTTATAAGCAAATAATAAGGATAAAAATCATAAATATATGTCCACGCCATGCTGCTCAACACCATTTTTTGTAGATCAATAAGGGCAGATATGAGTATTTAAATTAATTACCAAATCATTATCTAAGATCAAATATCAAAAAGTACAAGATGTTAACTAATTATCTAAAAATAAAATACAAGTTCTTAAATATAATAGATGATACAAGTAAAACAAACTATTTTTTTTTTCTATCTATCAAAATATTATATATTTTCGTTGTGGATTTGTATAATTTTAGATGATACAAAATAACGTATATAATTATTTTCTTTGTTTTGATTTTTCGAACAAAATCCTATCTTTTATTTTTATTTATGCTTTATTTAAAATACAAATTTACCAATTGAAGTCTAAAATATTAATTTTCAAATAAAAAATAATTTTTTTTAGCATCACCATAAATGTTTTGGAGGGAATAAATAATATGTATATATTATACATTATTTTATACATCATTTGGTTTTAAATTAATTTTATTAAACAACAACGACGAATAAAGAATAGTAAACCATATTTTAAATATATTTATGTTTTGATTTGAGATGATTGGAAGGAATTAAATGGTTCATTAGTTAATAGAGAGAATAAGAACTCAATTTCTAGTGGCTTTCAACATACTTTAACTCCCGTTTAGGCAGATCACGATTTTGTGTCTATTATTGATTAACATGTACATTAATGCAATTCAATTTACATGATTTTTTTGACTTTCAATTTAAGGCTTTGGATGCAATGCAATTTGAATGCATATTAAATACAGATTTCTGTGATGTAGATTAATTTATATTTTATTTTCGATTCAAACTTTAATTGCAATTCATTAATAATAGAGATTTGGCTGTACTAATCCATATGCAGATCAATAATACTCTTTCTATTTTACTTTAGTTATCGTTTTAGGTTTTTGTACACAGATTAAAAAACATTTAATTTTACATATTTTCAAGATAAAAACATATTTACCTATACACCTAATCACTTTTCAACCAGTAGAAAAATAAAATAACAGATAAAATTAATAACGTTTATATTTAAAAAAAATGACATTTATTTTAAAACGGAAATTTTACTTTACAACGACAAATCAATCGAAACGGAAAGAGTAGTCGTTAAAATCTTGATATGTAGGAAAAAAAAGAAGAAAAGATAAAACATGGTGAGGATCAATAGAAATTGAATTTTTTTTCTTGATATTAATTAAATGCATATTAGTCTGCATCATTAATAGACTGCATTAAATTTACATTTATTTGGCCACTCCATTTAAAGTACTCCCTCCGTTTTATATTAAGTGTCGTTGTAGAGAATTTTTTGCGTTACAAAATAAGTGTCGTTTTCAGTTTTCAATGCAAAATTTATTAATTTTATTATGTAACTAATTTTTCTATTGGTTAAAATATGGTTAGATGTATAGGTAACTGTGTTTTTATATAGGAAATATGTAAAATTAATTGTTTCCTTAATCCGTGTGCACAGCTGTAGAGTGACACTTATAATGAAACAGAGGGAGTATTCATTTTAATAATTTTAAAAATTTACAAAGATTGTGTATTGTATTCTTAACATTTAAACATAAAATAGATTTTTAAAATATTACATATATCCCTTAAAGTCTTAAAATCATTAGAATAATTAATTTTTCTAGATTTTCATAATATACAAAAAAATTTAAACTCTTTCCAAATTTAACAAATCTTTCAACATTTTAGATCAACAAACTCTCTATAAATTTGATTCCTACTAATTTTGATTCTGGTGTTGTCTTAATATCCTCTAAATTAACGGTTCAACATATAATTCCTAGTTTATATATATGGAGGTATTGATACGATTCCTATAATAGATTAAAAGATCCATCTCGAACTCCTTTAAGTTTTAGAACAATTATCTAAAGTCGAAAACATCTTTTCATATTAGAAAAATCAAAGTTGTAGAAAAACTAACATACTTTAAATCGATTTCTTAACTCGGTTTTAAAAAGTTTTTCATACTTTAATATATATTTTTCTTTCCGTCTTTTCGCTAATTTCTCATCATTTAGCTCGTGTTATAAAAATACACTCAAAGAAAAAGCGATCTCTCGCCTTCCACTTTCTAAGCAACAACCTCTTCACTCACCCCACGTATTTAATAACTTCGTCCCGTCAACAAAATTCTATCGGTCTCTTCCCAAAAACAAAAACACAAACTCCAAGTCTTCTAGAGAAGACTCCAAGTCTTCCTTCTTGGGTTTTGTTTCTTTTTGTATCTCACCATGTCTCTACTATGTAAAAAACCAAAGTCTGGTACTCGACTCTCGAGATTCTTGTCGGAGTTTCAACAATCTCCCCGACGCGGCGGGATCATGGTCGTTGAAACTGGCTTCCCAACTTGTCTGATCGATCTCTTCTTCAAGAATCGCGATCGTCTAAAAAAGAATTCCTCTAAAACAAAACGCATCCAACGCCTGATCGAGACCGCTCCAAACGCTTCTTTGCCAGTTAATCCAGACGCGAGTCTAGAAAAGCCCGTAGCCAGGAGTAATATTGAGAAAGTTAGTCTCGTCGGCGGTGGATTAAATAACAACAACACAAGTGAAAAGAATGTTTGCGTTTGCGGCGACAGAAGCGGTGCGTTCGTTTTGTTGGCGTTTAAGGTTTTTATAGTGGCAGTACTTGCCTTGAGCACGACGCTGAACCTCACTATGGGAATCACTCTCTCCACCTTCGCGCTTCTCTTAGTAGAGAACGTGGCGACGCGTGTTCTAACGCGCTTCAAGCTCTGTAAAACCGACACCACAAATGAAAAGCAACACGACGCGAAGTTGATTTTTTGTTCGCAAGAAACAGAGCCAGTAGCTGTAATAAAGAACTCGGATGAGACAAAGATTCGTGATCTGTCGTTGAAAGATGAGAAAAAGAGAAGCAAAAGTTCGAGACTGAAATCGAAGATTCTGAAGAAGCTGAGGAGTTACAAGCAGAAGAAGAATAAAACGATTGTGATCGAAGAAGAGACTTTGACTGATGTGTCAATAGTGGTTCCAGAGGATAAGTACGAGGTGGTCGAGGAGAAGTCGAATCCACCATTTATAGAATCAAAAGGAGATAACATGAATGGGATTGTTGTGATCGTGATTGTGCTTATAGGTTTGTTAAGTGGAAAGATCGCAGCTATTGGTCTGACACTATCCTGTCTGTATCTCAGATTCGGAGCAGCCAAAAAATCTAGTCTTTGCATATAAAAATTCTTTTCGTTTTTTTTGTTACAAACATTGGTGGTGATCATTGATTAAATTTTCTTACTTATGTTATTGTAAACGTAAATTTTAAACGCAGACTAGTGGTGATATGTTGGCGTTTGGCGCGCTTATGTTTATTTTATGCAGAAACGGAAAACCATAAAGTATTTATATATTTCAAAACCAATAATTAAACACAAATGCAAAGGTAAAGGTAACAATTGTTTTTAAAGAAACCAAAGCTATTAACATTATAAAATTTATAATGGTGGAAAGAGTTGCTCCAGGAAATATATTAAAACAAAGAAATTGTTAGGCAATAAGGGTATTAATTAGTGGTAATTTGGAAGTGGTGTAGTAGGTAAATGAAAGCCAGAAATAGCACTAGAATGTGATGCCAAGTGATGGTAGTGTGGCAATATGACTTGTTATTATTAACATAAAACAACCACATCAGTTTTTGCCTGTAAAAAAAAATGATTAATTAAACATAAATTGAGTAGAAAGACTTATTAAAAATTAACTTTTTGAAAATTATAAACTATAAATTAAATTTTATAATAATTTTATATTAAAAACATAATCTTATTAGAATATGCCTAAACATGCCAATTGTGTAAAATTCTTGAGTCATTGATTGGATATTTGGACCCAATAAAATAATTAGAATTTGTTCGTTCAGATTCAGTTCGGGTTTTAAGAGAAGAAATTTTGACCATTGGTGGTTGGTGACATCTAAGAGTTTAATAATAAAAGTGATAAAATATATAAGGGGTCCTTATCAATTAAAACATGGGCATTAGAGTTGGATTTATCTCATTTCTTTAGCGTTGTTTCACTTGTTTGGTTTTATTTGTTTTTAAATAAAAAACCTTACCAATCATGATTTACGTTAAGTTTTAAATTTTAAAATTTCTGTCAGAATTCTACTAGTTTTTACCAATGATGATTTAGCTTTATTTTTAAAATTGCAACAAAAAAGTAAAAAAAAAAATCTTTGTTTCTTATGTAAATAACACAAAATCTTACATTTTTATTATTTAGTTTGTAGCATTTGTAAAATGAAAAAACAGATATACTATCAAATCAATTAGATAATTATAAGTAAAATTTATTATTACTCAGATATTAATGTTTCCTATAATTTTAAAAATTTATACACAATTTTATTTACATTTGAATAAGTTTATAAGACATGAAATTTAATTAATATAAATGTCATTTATATATTACATTTTAATTAATATAAAAATTAATTTATATATCATATATGTTCTAATTAAAATATTTACAGCCAAAAGCTTACAGATGCATCACATATCTCTGCGAAAAATATAGATTGATAATTTACAATTTGTACAATCAAATAACTTATAACATATAGTTACAGTCCAACCTATCGTCCATTATATATATATATATATATATATATATATATTGGTGTAATATATTCATTCTCGTGATATTATACTATAAACTCGAGACAATTACAAATAAAATATATTATATTGTACAATCAATCACCTTCATAAGGTGAAAGCAAATGATTAGTCTGAAGTGAATAATCAGCCTGTTGGTTTTCGTTTCCATCTAAGAGTAGTTTAGTTCTTAAGTTGTATTTGTCTCACACTATAACTTTATCGGAAAAATGACTGATTCCTCTATGAATTAGTTACTCCCGTTTTTTTATACATAAACTAAACTTTTAGTTTATGTCAAAACCTATATGAACAATTATGTTCTTTTTTTAATTTTATATACGAATTTTTAGTACATACCTAAACCCAAACAAACAATTCTTTTTTTTTGAATTTCATACACGAATTATCAATTTTAAACTAATTGCCACAAAACCATAAACGGTATTGATATCCTTTATCAAGTGGAGAATCGGTGTAGTTTAGATTTAAAAAAACAAATACATCATCATTTTAGTGTAATTTTCATTAACAAAATAGAGATCAACGTCATTTTGTTTGTCTTCTTAAATTGGGAATTAGGTTTTCATCTTTGGTTACGCAACACATACCAATGACGTCGTATCAAAAGATATCACATTAGAAACCTTAAAACAATTCAAAATAAGACATAACGACATCGTATTCGTATTCGTTTTATTTAACCCAAATTAAAATGACTCTCTACTTGTTAATGGATATTAACACTGTTTATGATTTGTGTCAATTAGTTTAAAATTTATAGTTCGTGTATGAAATTCAAAAATCGGAATTGTTCGTGTGAGTTTTTGCATCTACTAAAAATTTATGTATGGAAGTTAAAAAGTGAAATTGTTCGTATGGATTTTGACATGGGATAAAAGTTTGTGCACGAAAAAATCGGTAACAATTAGTTCACTAGGTGATTTTCCCGTGCTCATGCACGGTTATGAATATTCATAAAAGTAAAATTTTATAATAATTAATTGATATTTAATTTTTTTTTGAATCAATTTATATGTATAATTTATATTAATAAATATTATATTATTTTAACTATACATATGACTTGGATATATTATTGTCAGTTTAATTATTTTTTTGGATCAAAGTCGGTTTGATTATCAATTTCGTATATTGGATAATATCTATTTTTTGAATTCATCTATAATATATTTTATTCTAAATGTAAGAAAACTTTTATTAATTTTCTTATTTTCATTTCTGTTGGTTATTGTATTAGATATGTAAATATATTATAGTTAAATTATGTATAACTTAATATATATTATGCTTAAAATGAAATAAATAATAAGTTGAAGTGTTTGATTCAAAATTACATAAATGAATATAATGATAATATTTTGAAGTCTCATGCATATATATAAATTCCACAAAATAATTAAATTGCAACTGGTTATTTTTTTCTCTTTTATATATGCTTTGAGTCAACCTTAAATTTATATGTACACAATTAATAGATTATTATTATTATTATTATTATTATTATTATTATTATTATTATTATTATAAAATTATATGTTGTTATTGTAGTTAGATGTTTAACTTTAGATATAAATTAGATTAGTCGAGTCATTCATTTTGTGAGTATATTGAGTTAAATATATTTTTAAATTAAAATTGAAGTATAATTACTTTTTATATTAGTTAAGTAAGATTAAATTAGTTTTATTTATCGCTTAAATATACATGTATTTTCATAATAATATTTTACTCTTTATTGTAGTTAAGTCAAATCAAATTAGTTTTATTTATCGCTTAAATATACATGTATTTTCATAATATTTATCAAATTATATGTTGATTCCAAAAAAATAAATTAGAAAATAAAGTGTAACTGAAAATTTTTTGGATGTTCATAACATCCATATATATATATATATATATTTATTATTTTGAAAATATATTTTATTTTATTTAAAAATATATATTAAATGGGGGGTTGCTATTTTGTGAACTTTCCTTTTTAATAAAGTCATATTCTATACATATATTTCGTTTTAATTTTTAAAAAAAAGATTTAGACATGTTTCCTTTTTTATAATATATGTTATTTGGAAAAAAGTAAAAAAGAAACTAAATTAAAAATTTAATAATAATCTTAAAATCTAATAATTCATTAAGGGTATCTATGTAATCAACCACCGTGAGAGTTAACGTGAACGCGACACGTAGGAAACTGACTTCTCAAATAATATTATAGAGATTAGGGAATGAGCCATTTTCCATAATTTATGTCTTTATCACCTTCTTAATTAATACATAAATTAAAATAATATTAGACAGAAATCAAACCATTAACATTTACACTAATAAATAATAATTAACTAATGCTTTTGGAAAGGTGAATATGTGTTTACTATAAAGATTATAATATTTTTTTAAAGTGAAACACGACTAAATAAGTTTGGGGAAAAAGAGAGTGTGTTTGTTGTTGATTCGATAGATCTTTACCTAATTTCAAATAACTTAGTGGCAAAGCCTCAGTTGTTGAGGACTTTTATTTTATCATTTTTTTCACAATCTCCATTGTTAGTTTTTTTTTAAGCCTTTAAATTTGTTTTTGGTTGTTGTGCTTTTGCATATCAAGCTGAACGCCAAATTTTAGTCATGTCAAACAAATTTGAAAATACATAATAGTATCTTGTACTCCCTCTATTATTTTATATATTTTAGAATTTTCACAATTATTAAGAAAATACATAAATTATTGATAATAAATGTATTATTTTATGTGTTTAGCTGTTTTTTATATTTCTTAACCAATCAAAATTCAGTAAAGATAATATTTTTGAAGTTTGCAATTTGCCATTATTATTTATATTGAAAATATAAAACATAGATCTTTTATAAACAAATTTCTTTTCTAAAACATGGATCATTCTGAAACGAATGGAGTATTTTTTAAAAAAGATATACTAATAAGTACCTTCTCTGAATTCTTCTACAACCTATTCTGTTGAAGGAATGATAGGAGCAAGAAGGAAATTCAGTAAGTTTAGATTACGTGTTCGATCGGAGACCGTTGTCATTCGGTTAGATTCCACCCAAATAGGAGGAACCCTAGAGTTTTCCGAGGACCGTTGTCATGACTCATGAGCTCCGGTGAAAAACTCGATTGGTCGTACAAGGTGGAGACGGTGGGTTATCCCTTGAGATCTGCAGTTGGGGGGTTAACCATAGGAAAAGTATTGTTTCTAGGTGATCTAACCAGAGAAGGGGACGAGGTACCTCTTTCACCAAATGGTCTGCCGTGTCTATCAAGTCTTTTGAAAACAGCTGAGTGTCATGACGAGAAGCATGGGGTCTTTTGAGACTTGTCTACGCGACTGAGACTACGCGGAGTAGTTGGATGGCCTGTGGGGAGGGCCGGAGGGGCCGCTTACTACTGGTCATGTGTTTCTTGCAGGTTCAGAAGACACACGTGGTTAGAGCATGACAATCCGCTCTGAGGTTTAGGTTAGTTTCCTAGAAAGGGAACAAACCGGTTAAGGAAGATACCAGGGGCACCAAAAACCGGTCTGGTGAAACGGGGCAAGGGTCAAACCTATACGTTTTTATGTCATTTGTATAAATAAATCTAATTTGGCCACGTACCTAATTTTGATATTTTGTAATATAAATGCTTGCAGCAATATATTCCAAGTTCAGATTTTATAATTACATGAGTTGTATCACAAATTCAAGTCTTGGGATATTTGTTTAACTGTCTGTTTTTACATTCTGTCTTATGTTAGGTTTTATAATCACCCATATTAAACACCAACATTGATATTTTTATCGTAACATAAATAGTTTAATCAATTCTCATAAACGGTTTAACATACATCACCACGTATATAGGAAATTACGTTTTTGTTTCTTGATTATAAAACACAAACAAACCTTATAATCGTAGCAACTAACATTGTCTAACAGTAAGAGAAAAAAGAACCATTGTATGATTCTACTTTATTATATGTTCTTCTGCTAGTTGCAAATAAACATTTATTTATAAAAAAAAGAGAAACATTTATTAATACTTTTGATATTGTTGTCATTACCATGAACTTAGCTTCTTGTAGAAGGGTAGCACCGGGATACTCTGCTCGTGCCTGAAGAAGTTAGATGGGTCAACCTTCGTTTTGATTTTCACAAGTCTGTTGAAATTGTTCTTGAAGTACTGTGCTCCCCATGTTTGAGCCTTTATGTAGTTCAACTTTGCGTCTTTCGTATTCGTTCCCAAGTCTAGATCACGATAATTCACGTATACTTGTCTTGGATTGCTTGTGACATACGGTGTCATGTAACTGTAGAAATCTCTAATCCATTTTGTTCGTTTGATTGAACTAATGCCGTCCTCTGTTGTCGAGGTCATGGCATAATGAATCTTGATGGTGGCTTTTCTATGCACAAAAGGGGTCTCCGATTCAGGAATTTTCGCCATCATTCCACCGTAGGGAACCATAAACATAGATGCTGTGTTTTCTTCGACCAATCTTTTGAACATTCCTTTCAGCGCAAAAGGCGGAATAGGTTCTGTAGTGAAATCTGACTTTCCTTTGAAGTAATATTTTGCAGATGGCGACAACTTGGGATCAAGCAAAACTTCAGGAGGAGAATTTGTTGGGAATCCAGCGTTGGAAAGAACAGATTGAATCCAGCTCACTTCGATACAGTGCTCTGAAGTTAGCCCTAGTTCCGGAAAATGCTTATTCATAAGCTTCATCAAGGTGCCTTTCTCGCCAAGAAACTGAGCTTTGTATTCTAATGTTAGTGTCTTGTCCCCCGAAACTGTGAACACCACTCGTAAGAAGAGATCTTCAACGAGCTTGTCGGAAATTCGTTGCCACTTAGAAAGAATCTTGGTGTCTGGGTCTTGTTCTAATGTCTTAGTAACGGTGAACATGGTTAGGGTTTCAGGAACAGGAACAAGCCTGAGTTTCCATGCTACAATTACCCCAAAACTTCCGCCACCGCCTCCTCTAATCGCCCAAAACAAATCATCTCCCATGGTGGCTCTATTAAGTAATTTACCATCTGCAGTAACGATTATTGCGTCTAGAACGTTATCTGCAGCAAGACCATACTTCCTCAACAAAGTGCCGTCTCCACCGCCTGTTATATGCCCACCTATGCCTACAGACGGGCACATACCTGCAGGAAATCCATGGATCTTGCTCTTCTCTGCGATTCTATAAAAAAATGTAAAAAAAAAATAGTCAGCCAAAGATTTATTAGTGAAATATTATATGTTTTTTAAATAACTCCCAACTAAGCTAGTACTTTTGGTCTCGTGGTCGAGGGTAATCAATAGGTTATAAACACTGTAAGTTAATAAATTTTATCGATTTTTAATTAAATTGGTTCATTATATGATACAAATTGATGAAATAGTAAACATTTTTAATAGAAAATTTTGTATAAATATGTGATCTCAATTAAATCATAAATTAATAATGTTATATATATATATATATATAACATATTACGTTTTACAAATATACATTGTATTGTAGTGACAATAAAGTTTATTTCTATTTTTTATAAGGTTTTATAATAGTTTGATGATATTTAATAAAATTATATGTAAAACACAAATTTAAATTGTATGATACATATTTCCATATACATCAATACTATAATAAAAAGGATGTAAACTTCTAATCTACAAAATTTAATGAATAAACAAAAAAGGAAATCAATTATCTTTGTATATTATTAATAATACATTTTAACATATAAAAATCCAAAAGAGGAAATTTTGGAACTACGAGATAAATAAAATATATCTTAAAATAAGAAAATTTAAATAATTTTTTTTTGTAAATTAATATTTCTATAAATTAAGAAAATTTCTAAGTCCCTATCCCCTATATATTATTTACGAAGTGATTTTGCCACATGTACTCTCTATAATCAGTTTCACAAAAAAATGGTGACATGTCTACTTGAATTGATAACATGGCATATGATTAAATATGACATGGACAATTGCATTTAATGTTAATATATATTTTTGGAAAACTTTATAAAATATGGTAACAACTCATATATTAGATTTGATGTCGATTTATATTTTTGGAAATATTTTTAAAATATGGTAATAACTCATAAATCATCATTAAAATAAATATATTCAAATATGGCATTATAAATTTCGAAAATTATCATTTAATTATATACTAGCTGTTTTGGCCGCACGTGCGGGCCTAATAATTTTACTAATATAATAATTTTACTAATATCTATAAATAAATATAAAATCAATTTAAATATCATTAAAATAAGTTAGTATACATACACTCAAAATATTTAATAAAAACAAACAAATTCTTTCTACATATAATTTTTTCATCATAATATAAATAATTTTCATTACATAAATTAAATTTGAAGGACTCATATCAATTTTTTTAGACATGAAAAAAACTTTCAATATAATAAATTTTCCTTTTTACATAAAATTAATTTGAAACACTTTTGTATACATAAAATTATATAAAAATATATCTATAGGGATTTTATTAAAAAAAATAAGATGTACAAATATTTTGGATAACACAATATAAATTGTTTTTATGTATAATTATCAAATATAATTATTTTTCAAGATAGATAACAACTTTGTAACATAATATAAAAATAGATAAGGATAATTATCAAATTAATGAAATTTGTTTTTATTTATAATTAATTATATATTAAAAAATATAATTATTTTTCAAAGTTAATACATACTTTTTAAAATATTTTAAAATATTTTTAGATAAGGAAAAATCTTAAATCATAGATAACAACTTTGTAACATAATATAAAAATAGATAAGGATAATTATCAAATTAATGAAATTCGTTTTTTATTTATAATTAATTATATATTAACAAATATAATTATTTTTCAAAGTTAATACATACTTTTTAAAATATTATAAAATATTTTTAGATAAGGATAAATCTTAAATCATTGAAATTCGTTTTTATTTATAAATAATTATATATTAATTTTTTTAATTATTCATTAAGGGTATAAACGATATTAACCACTCCAACTTTTAACGTGGGAGCTCCATTGCGAAAAATCACTTCGCAAATAATAGTATAGATTTTAAAATTATACAATTTTATTACAAACTTTTCAAAAATGTATACCTTTTTGAAAATTATTAAAAGTTAATCGTAAAATTATTAATTTCTTATATATTTACAAATTTAATAAATATTGTGTAATTTTAATTTTTGATAATTAAAATTTTTTTTACAAATTTATTTAATATATTTAATTAAAATAAATAGATAAAAACTCTATCTAAGATTATAATTTTAAATATATACATGCATATTCTTAAATATAATTTAAAATAAACAAAAATATTTTTCTACTATTTTTATGTTTAATTAAACAAATTTTGTATTAAAATAGTGATCAGAAAAAGAAAATTTATAATATTAATAAAATTTTAATTTTAAACATAATTTGGAAAACTTTATAAAATATGGTAATAACTCATATATTAGATTTGATGTCGATTTATATTTTTGGAAAAAATTTTAAAATATGGTAATAACTCATAAATCATCATTAAAATAAATATATTCAAATATGGCATTATAAATTTCGAAAATATCATTTAATTATATATTTTAAAATTATACAATTTTATTACAAACTTTTCAAAAAATGTATACCTTTTTTGAAAATTATTAAAATTTAATCGTAAAATTATTAATTTCTTATATATTTACAAATTTAATAAACATTGTCTTATTTTAAATATCTAAGATTATAATTTTAAATATATACACGCATATTCTTAAATATAATTTAAGATAAACAAAAATATTTTTCTATTATTTTTATGTTTAATTAAACAAAATTTTGTATTAAAATAGTGATAAGTAAAAGAAAATTTATAATATTAAAAAAATTTTAATTTTATACATAATTTATATTGTATCTGTAAAAAAATTATTTTAAATTTTTTTACTGCACATGGAGCACCTAGTATTATTAATTTATAGAGTTTTTACCGTACATCAAAACTTAATAGCATGTGAAAGTAATGTAGAAATTTACCATCAGTTTAATAAAATATAAAATTTTACTAGTAAAAATACAAGTCAGTCATCTTTATCTATAATTTAAAAATCTACCATCAATTCTACAACTGTAAAACTACATAGTAACCAATAAATCTAGTTTGAAAATTGTGGTGCAAAGATATTATTGTAGTTTGATTTGGAAAAATGATTTTGTAATTTTACAGAAAATATTTAAATGTTTTCTGAAAGACATGTTTTTGTATTTTAGACCGGAAAACGTGATTTTGTCTAAAAGTATTTAATCAATTAATTATTTTTAATTACGACTTGTTGAATGATTTTAGACATTTATTTTAATCTATTTCCAACCGAATCTGGTAGAAATCAAATTAAACTTGATTTTAAAATTAGTAAAATTAATAAGACTTATGAACATTGTACCGGAAAAAATATG
This sequence comes from Eruca vesicaria subsp. sativa, assembly GCA_932364175.1. NCBI lineage: Eukaryota > Viridiplantae > Streptophyta > Magnoliopsida > Brassicales > Brassicaceae > Eruca > Eruca vesicaria. Next base: position 116,455 of record CAKOAT010515154.1, read on the forward strand.
AAGTAACTAAATCAAATTCAAACATGACACCGAACTCTCATGTCTAAACTACATACGTCTAGCACCCAAAAGTAAATCTATCAATATATTAAAACGTAAAATATAAAATTTTGTCTATCTATCTAAGAGTAGTCTCTAAACCTCAGATTTTAATGTTTTGAACACCTTATACATGAGGTTTTATATTTTCTTTTAGTCCGTTTTATAGAAACATTCATTTAGCAAACGCATAACTTAACTAATACAGTATTACCTGTAGTAGAGTTCACCAACTGTAGCACCAGTCTGAACCCAAGCACTATTATCTTCAATATCAACATTGATCTTTCGTAGTTTCGACAGATCGATCAATATAAACGGTGTTTCCATCAGTGAAACAAAAGACAAACCCTCATAGTCGTGGCCACCGCTTCTAACACGGAAATGAAGTCCAAGTTGATTGGAACATATGATGGAAGCTTGGACGTGAGACTCGTGAACCGGTTTGAATATGAATCCCGGTTTAGGCATTGACTCTGTCAAGTACCGGAGATTATGAGCTGTTGACTCAAAGACTTCTTTGTAGCTCGAGATGTTTCTTTCAGGTGCAAAGAACGTTTCGGGGAGTGGAAAATCAACATTTGTGTTTTCGTGGAGACAGTTGATGAAGTCATCTTGTAGAGAGGTTGATGAAATTGGTGTTATTGTGTAGAAAGAAAAATATAGAACTAAAAACGAAAATGCAGGGAGTACTTTTGTCTTTCCCATCTCTGCAGCATATAAAATCGAAGGACAAGGTGGTAATGGTTATATAGCAAAGATTGTCAATGAAATATTATGATAAGTGACGTGACATCCATTTTTCACGTGTCTTGAATACATTTACTTTGATTTAGCTTGTTTAATGAAAAACTATAAAATGAGAAATGCACATTTTCTTTGGACTAAGAGAAATGCACGTTTATTTTTAATTATCCTTGCTTAAAGGGTGACCATTTTTAAACATTAAATGATAATAATGATTCCGTCAAAAATGCAGATTTGTTTAAGGTAAATCACACTAGCCTTTGACCCGCGCGCCCGCGCGGGTGTTTGTTTTTCATAATTATATGTTTTTCACTTGTAAATAATTTACCTAAACATAATTTATGTTCTTGTATAGATTCATAGTTTATTGAGTTTTGACATATTTGTGTCTTGTTCAATGGTTTATGGTCCATTTATAAACTATGAGATTATGTTTTTTTAATTGTGTTTTTATTCATTATATTTGGTAAAGTAAACATTAAAGCATAAAATATTAGGTTTTTAAGTATATTTGTAGGTTTTATGAAATTAAACTATAAATATTGAGATTTAAAGTTGAATATAAAGTTCAAATTTTACATCGATATTTTAAAATAAATACATTACTTAACAGAAACATAAAAAATAATGAAAGCAAGTTACGAAAAAACATTCAAAATTAAGTACAGGTTTTGGAAAATTTTATTTAGCAAGCCTAATTTACGTTATTGAATTGGGTCATTTTATTATCATTAAACTTTAATTTTAATTTACAGAATTTATCCAAAATGATGTCATTTCGATAAATTAACGAATGACTAACACTTTTGACGGTCAATATATTTAAACACGATTTAAAAGTTTATGTAGTATTTTTGTTTAGGTTAATATTATATGCACTATTATAAAGTTCGGGAATAAAAGGGCAATATGTGTAAAGTTCACGTACTATTTTCAAATTTCTGTTTAGTTCAATGAAATACACACTATTACAAAGTTCATGTAAGAAATATTTTTGGGCTTTTAATATAAGCTATTGATTATGATTTTAAAATTTTGATCCGTATTTTTTTCCTTTTAAAATTTTGATCAAAATTTATTTATATAATTATGTATTTTTTATATAATATTTACAAATGTGTTGATCTTTTGTGTTTGTAAAATATTCTTATATGTTCAACATGATATAAAAATATGTATTTATATATATGTTCAATATTTATTTATAAGATTATGTATTTATATATAATATAATCTAATATATTTACAATTGTGTTGATTTTTTATGTTTGTAAAATATTCTTATATGTTCAACATGATATAAAAGATGTATTTATACTCATAGTAATTATTTTTAAAATTTCAAAAAAAAAATTTAAAAATATTCTTAGTAATTTTTATGTAATTTCTTTGTTATTGGTAAATTTTTTATATTAATTTGTTTCTTTTTATTCAACAATTATATTAATTTGTTAAATCCTTAAATCTAACCTATAAAATTAAAAAGTGGGCTTCTTAATGAATATTGAAAAATACAAAAAACATATTCCAGGAAAATGGGTTGTTGTAGATTTCAACCCAACATACATTCATCAACAATGGGCCGTGTATTACCTGTGACTTCTTTCATCAATCATCAACATATGTGACGTTTTTTTTTTAAAAAAAAAATCAGTTTAGTTAAGTGAATAAGAAAACGAAAACTTTACCTTCTCCCCTTCTCTTACCGACAGCATCTAGACGAAGAAAGAAGAGCAATCGATCGGAAGCTGATACAAACGGAACACATATCAGAAAGAACTACAATGACCCCGATCCAACACAACAATAGGTATCGAAGGACAAACCGTTTAAGATGAGCAGCTAAAGGTATGTCTTCGTTCTTATTTCTTTTTTTTTTGAACATTATTCGTTGTTATTTCTGAACTCAAAGTTTTGTTCAATCGATAAACAGATCTTGATATATCCTTCACATGCATGTCAAAATCCACTTCATAGTACAACTATAGTAATCATATGATTATATGAATAAAAAAACAGTGATTTTCACTAATTCATATATTTATTTAATCATGAATCATTCTTTTTCTTGATTTGTAGTGTTGCTGGGAATCCATTGATCTGTAGAAGCAGCCCACCTGAGATTTGTTCCTGATATTACCTGTTAAAGTCCGCTTTCCGTTTCTTTGAGCTTCTCATCTGGTAAAACTCTCTTTCTTGCATTGAATTTNACTAATTCATATATTTATTTAATCATGAATCATTCTTTTTCTTGATTTGTAGTGTTGCTGGGAATCCATTGATCTGTAGAAGCAGCCCACCTGAGATTTGTTCCTGATATTACCTGTTAAAGTCCGCTTTCCGTTTCTTTGAGCTTCTCATCTGGTAAAACTCTCTTTCTTGCATTGAATTTGTTTTACTCGTGAAGATGCTCATTGTAAGCGAATTAAATTGAAATTTGTTTTACTCATCGCTGGTAGTATCAACATACAGCAAATTAAATTGAAAACATGCACTTACTTGATGTCTTCAAGAGTAAACTCAGGTTTCATCCTTGGTTTGCATGAACACTGAATTGTTTTTAGCTCTCCCAAATCAATAACTTGGCCCATCATGTCTGTAAAAAAATTAGAGTGGTCGTAAATGTTTTTTTTCAAATCAATATGGCTGGTATTAATTTGAAAACGTACCAGTAAGAAACATGGTTTAAGTGATCCACTTAAAACACTCTGAAAATCTACCGAACTTAGAAACATATTATCATTCTTAAGGGTGGATTTGGTGATTGTTGTGTTTTTCAATAACACAATTTTGTAAAAATGGTCGGTTGATCTATACATTCATGTTGCAGGGCTGAGGGTAAGATTCTGAATGTTCCGCCATGGTCCAACGGGTAGAAGTATTCTCTTACTTTCCGGGTATGTCTTCTTGCACAAGGCATGTATCTTGTACCCTTTTTACATGGCAAAACAAAATCGAACATGGTTAAATTAGATAAACAAAGTGCGATAAAAAAATACACATGATTAACATAACGATAGTAACCAAAACTCATATTCTCATCTGATAAGATGATTTCCAATGTTTCTCAAGACAAGGAACTACTTCCAAGTTAATGCTTTGACCTGAAACTTCCATCCCGTTTTGTAAGGTTTCACATCTTTCAAAGAGGTGATTTTCAAAGAGGTTTCACATACTAAGTTTTACTTGGAATAGTGTGATCTTTCATACGATAGGTATGGTCTTATTTATAGGAGTCGATTCACCAATTTTGTATATAAATAATAGTCAATATATTCAAAAGAATAGAATCGTTTTGTTTTGGAAGTCCCTATATTTTTGGTGCTATATATGGTTTCAAGTTACTATAAGTTATGGAAATGTCAAAAACCCAATTGATTTCCTTTTTGTTATGATGACTACTTTGAAATAGGAAAAAAAAATGGAATGCTATTGAGTTAGGAATAACTGAATTTATTAGTTTTAAAGATTAGGCATACAATGATTTGCAAGTTTTGAAACAGGATCTCTGGATTGTTTTAGTTGCTTGATATCGTTCTATTTATGATGAGTGCGTGGAATTAGAAAACGTTTTTGGAATATTATTGAGTTTAGGAAAATAATAATTATTAGTTTTGATTTTCTGCACCGATAATATCTAATGATACTAACAATAAGATCTTATGATACTAAGTTACTAACTAACCTAACTAAGTATTTTTAATAGATTATAACATCTAATACATGTTTGATAAACCATAATATATATGCTGTTACAACCATATGTACGATTGATCATTAAAAAAAACCGAGTAAACACAACAATACATGAAATTAATAGCTTAGATGAGAAAAAATTCTTGATAGCACAACAATGTTATATTACACGATTTCTTAAGCATGATATATATTGGATCGAATTATGTGGTTTAAGTATTTATACAATTATGTGGTTAAATATTTATATAATTGGTTTTGATTATGCAGACCAAGATAAACCAAGGCATGCTGGAGAGAATGAGTTAATTTGGTTCATCCGGATTAGATACAATTTAGTTTAAGGCTAAGTGCCGAATATTTATTTAAGTGGTTGAAGAATATTTTAAAACGACAGTTTATTAAGCCAGTGGCATTGTGTTGTAATTTTTGAGGAAAACTAAGGGTTATTTTATTTTGTACTTCAGTTTTAATAGATTAGATGTATTCAATCATTTTAAAACTGATTACACATCCAATCCCATGCACGATCGATATTACTCATCTCATATCAGTTGACTGACAAACTACGATGGAAGGTTGGATTACCTCAAATAATCAGAAATCTAGGCGATTTTTTCGGATAGTTATTATCAAAATAAAACACTCCACTGTTGAGGGGTTATTTAATTGTTTTTCTTTGCATAATTCTATTATTGTGTTTTTATTTAAGTATTTTTGGCCGTTTTCTGTATATCCCCCAGGTAAATTTTTAATTTTTTTTTTTCGTTTGACTTTAAAAAAAAAAAAAAAAAATCGGTGAATCACGGTCTGCCACGTGGCGAACCCGCGACGATCCGGGTTCACCACGACGAACCCACGCGCGCCGGGTTCACCACTTTTCCCCTCGAAAATCGTGTGAACTCCATCTAAAAACCTTTAATGGACATGTTCTTACCACTAAATTTTAGTCATGTCCAATGGTTAAATATATTAGGGGAATCAATTTTGAAATTAGCATATATTATAGAGAACATTTAACTAAAATTTGCAAGATTTACTTAGTTCTAAATAATTATACAAATAAAATTTGAATTAAATGCTGAGATACTCTCCTCGCCAAAAGAGTAATTTTCATATACTCTTCTTTTTCATTTATTTTTATTTCTTTTTTAATACAAAAATCAACCATCCATACTTTAAACATAATTAGGTGACCGGTCCGTACCCTCTGCGGGTATATACAGATTCAAATTATGGACTTAATAATAGAAGTTTTAAAAGTAATAGATTTTATATCATAAGATCACCGTCTTTGAGGTAAAGCATCAGACAAAGAAAAATGCTGGTACACAATATTTTACATGGAGGAGATGGAACAAAGTAACTTCAGTATCAATATGTAGTTATTGTGTGTATTTATAATTGCAACATCACAAAAAAATTTGTGTGTTGAAGGTTGAATTTTATTTTCCAAATCTGAAATTAATAGTATGTAGTTTTTTATAAGTAACATATTTTCTATTATCACTAATTAGAATTATATTGTATATGTGTTGTAATTCTTTATTTTAGGTGAATAATATTATTATGCATAAATACATATTCTCTATTATGCTAAAGTTATTTTATAAACAATTTTTGTTGTTAACATACATTTGTACTAAGCTCTAAATAAATATTTACGTGTTTCATTATGATATTAAGATATTTTAGGAATGTCTAAACATAGATTTAAAAACTAAAAACTAATAATCATATGTTTAATCATGTTTGTTAATACAAACACAATATTTATAATGGGCCCGAATTGCACATAGAAATAAAAACTTGAAATACAAAAGATACTAATCCTGGCCCGAATGGCCCAAAGTAAAAACATCTGAACCGATGACAAAATTGTGTGGTCGATGACCAATCACTTTTAAAAAAAAAAACAGAAAAGGAAAGAACAAAATTTTATGTCTCGATGTTTCTTTATCGAAAGACGATTTCCATGGCCAAACTTTAACCGAAGCTAGAGCACTCATGATACGAACGGCCGCGGCTTACTTGTGGTGGTAAAGATGGAAACGACTGCTTTAAGAGGTGCAAATCGATGGCAGCAAATCAAAGTACTTCACATTTTCCAATCTATTTAGGTGATTTTCTCTATTTTTTCTTTTAGCAGATATAAAAATCTAAAAAGAAAATCTTACTTGTTTTTTTTTAACTTGTTATGCATGTTGGATCTGAAGGCATCCGTGAAAAACACGATGAGTTTGAGATGGTTGAAGAACTTCACTTTTTCAGGTCTCTTTGACAAATTCCTAAGAAGATTTGAAAGACCACAAAAAGGTAAATCTGATTTCGCATCTTTCTTTTTGATCCATAGTTAATAGTTAATAAAAATCTAATTTTTGTAAAATTGATTCAAAAAAAATCTGAATAACAAAAGCCAAATAACAGTGGCAAGAAAGCCTAAGATTCTTTTGACATTTTCTATTTACTGTTAAAGTTATTAATTACAGCTCTAGTATCTGTGTTTAAGTGTCTTAAAAATGGTGAATTTTTTTTTTCCTTTCAGGAATAATATACCCTCAGAGAAAATATTAATATTCAAAATACGAAGATTATGGATTTCATTATTCTATAAAGAGAACATGAATTTAAAATAAAAGATAAGTTATTTCCAGATACTTTGTCTTCTTTCACGTTATTATAAATCCTAATTTTCATATAAATACAGCATGATTAGTTTATTAATATGTGTATAAACAACATAATGAAATCATGTTCAAGAAAATACCTATATAGACCGAAGATAAAATCTTAAAGATGAATGAAACATCACATTTGTTGAAGGCATCAGTCTCTGAAATTGTAGGATTAATCAAGAGCTGCGATGCCTCAAATGCATCGGTGATTTGGAGTTCACCTGCAGCGAATATATAGGTATGTATATTATAATACAATTAACATCCACTTGAAAATAATATTATCTATTAATTTTTTTTTTAATTTAATAGATAAGAAAAGTTTATACCTCTAAATCTCCCGATCCTTACAAACCTGATTAGGTATATGGCTTTTCTTTCTTCTTCTTTACTGCAACCCTCATAGAGGATCTCACACAGCAGGAAACACGAGAGTCACTATTATTAAAAGTAGAATAAGTATTGAATTAATATGAACTTGAAGGATCACTCAAAATAATAAACGTGAGATAAAAAAAATTACTTGATGTCGCGAGGTGTAAACTTCACTGCGACTTGGATAGTTTCAAGCACTCCCAAGTCCATAACCTGACCAATCACATCTGCAAAAAAAATTTAAAAATTAGCGTTTCAGTTATTGATAATATAATAAAATACATTGATGTAAAAATTACGAATGAGAAAATTTGGGTTGAGTGATCCACTCAAAACAGAGACGGAAAGTCTACCAAACTTAGGAACATGTTTTCATTCAAAGAAGAGATCTTGTGTTTTTGTACTATTGACGATACTCATTTTGTAGGAATGATCGGTTGCTCGATAGGATCCGGTTGCAGGACTGAGGCTATAATTCTGAATGTGTCTTCATGCTTCAACATGAAGAAGGTGTCCTTTATTTTCCATGTAAGTCTTCTTGCAAGAGGCATGGATTTTATTTGTAGCTAATGTAGCTGTGAATAGATTTGAGAAAACTTTGGCACTTTATGGGTTTTTATATAGCAGTAGGTTAGTCGATGGCTTCTAACTGACGCATAAACAAAATCTTTAGTATATTCGGATTCAGTTTAGGAAATCCCTAGAGTATTGATCAAGCAAAAATATTTAAAACTATATTGCTAACGAAAATTTACATATCTTAGCAATATTTACAATTCGTTTGGTACATAAATCTTTATAATATCTACGATTTAAAGAAACAATATTTTTGAGTAGTTATTATATAGAGATTCTTCATGGCCAA